>JAAPAO010000397.1:0-33286 GCA_013115145.1 Perkinsus chesapeaki | reverse complement strand
CCTTGCTCTGGTCTGTGCGGGGTGAGCCTGTGGGGCTAGAGGTGTCAGACCCAATTGTATAGGGCGATCGCCGCTGTCGACGACCTCCGCGGTCTATAATGGTTCCTGCGTCCACTGCACTCTTGGACAGATCATGCTGTAGTGCTAATACGAGGCAAACGCATCTATTACAATATCAGGATTTTTATGTCGTATGCAAGAAAAAAATTGTCTTCGTTAAGAAAAAAATTGGCGCGCGCCCGAAAATGCCAAGTAAGAGGTGTTCTTGTGCCAGAAAAGATGACCAAGGTTGTTTCTGACGTGGGGTTAATATACACCATCGACGTAGTAGATCACTTGTATCTTGAGGTTGGAACTCAGAAGTGATCTTGGTTCGGAGCTTGTCGAGAGTATCATTGCAAGCCTTTATCCAAGAACCAACCTCAGCTTGTATACGTTTCTGGGCCGTCGGGTCTGTGGTGTTTTGTATATGGATATTTCGCCAAGCCGTGAGGTTTTTGGCCTTGGCTAGTGCAGCTTCTTGGACGATGAGACCGACTCTTTGTGGGGCCAAATAACCCAATAGTATCATCGTCAGGGGGCTAGATAGGCGGGCCATATGGACGCAGTTCATAATTTTTATCCAATGGCCCTCATTCCAGTCTTCGGAAGTGACTTAGTGCAGATCCCACTTTGAACAGAAGGCACCAAACGAATATACAACTTTACCACCGGGAGTAACCAAACGTAAACCATTGGCCTGTCCATAAGGCCTAAATTGACCAAAACCCAACATAACCATGAGAATATCATGAGGATTCCCTAGTTTTCTAAGGGCTTTTTCATCGTATTGGTCGTCAGCAGACTTCGGGCACGATGTAAGCAGTACCGAGTCCAAAAAATTAAACTCGGATGATGCACCATGTTCCTGCTCCCCATCGGCATTGTCTGTATAATGACTAGGACTTGGCATAACCAAAGGATACGTTAGAGGTTAACAGTAACAGCTTATAACAAAAGCATGAGACATGGAATTCCAACATCATCATTGTCAACCGCGCTCGCCATGCTAATCGATATGTTCATCTTGCCTGGCGGGCACAGTCTCAGATGGCATGGCTACTGCAAGCAAGGGTACTCCGTTCGTACTAACCAACCAGTATGGAGACTGACGTTAGAGCCCATGCGGTGTCGCATGTCGTAAAATTCTGTATTTATCACTCGGAAAAGCAACAACCTTTCCCCAAAATGAACGACGGGTACACTAGGGCATATTTCGTGGCGCGTGGGAAACGGAAATCTTACGCATGAATCGCAAGTTTACTTGTGGTTACAGGCATCTCTCAGATAGTAGATTTTTAAATGGCAGTAGGCAAGCCATTGATCGCCAATCCCACTATAAAGAGGTAAGCTCAACCTCAACTGATATCTTTCAACCATCAACCTCAGATACTCCCTCACCACCAAAGCCGCCGCAACGCTTGGTGCTGGCGACCTGGAGTCAGCGGTGAAGGTTCCGCCTGGTGCTGATGAGTACGAATGGATCGCTGTGAAGACTTTAGATATTTTTAATGAGATTAACCTCTTGCTCGGAGCGATCAGCGACTTCTGTGAGCTCTGTTCTACCTCGAGATTTCTTACAGTATTGAAGCAGGCACTAATGAGTCCTGTCCTGAGATGCGAGCCGGTAAGCACTATGAGTATGCGTGGGCTGATGAAACGAAGTATCTTACACCGACACGTTGCCCTGCTCCTGTGTAGGCAAGTCACATCTACACTGTGTAAGGTTATAGTAGTTACACTGAACTGTTGATGAAGTGGGTTGACGCCCATCTGGCCGATAAAAGTATCTTTCCAACCGAAGAAGGTCTTAGTAGACCTAGTAAGAAATTTAGTAAGACTCCCTCAGGTGTGCCATTCCCCTCCAACTTCCTATCAACAGTTAAGAAGCTTTTTAGGAGGCTCTTTCGAGTGTAGCAACTTGCAGCTCTTGCTTGCTGTGTAGTTCGCTCAGGTACGCCCACGTGTATCACAGCCACTTCAGACAGATAGTGGACTCGGGCGCAGAAGCACATCTGAACAACGCCTTCAAACACTTTATGTTTTTTGTCATGGTAGGCTTTGAGGATGGTCATCGTAGATGGGTAGCTTTGGATAGGAATTCAACTTGATCGATAAGAGAGAGTGCACTCCCTTATTGGAGCTCATTCAAAAGCTATGTGGTCGTCTGCCTGCATGATGATAATGCCATGAAGTGATGAAGCCTTTAAGTGAAGCTTATTTCATTCCCTATCGAGTTGTGTTGCAGTCCTCTGGGGAACCGAACCGGAGGCCTTTGGATATTTATCGACTGCCTCCCTCAGATTTCCTTGTCGAACCGTTGGGAAAATGCACTCTTTTCAGAGCTGTGAAACTTACCAGAATTTCATGGGAGGTCCACCGAGGCGAGTAAGCGAGCATTAATTCCGGTGCTGGAAGAATATGTGAATCTTTGGAGTTTTGCAATCTCTAGGGGAATGTTTTCTATCTCATCAACTCTGGAATGGAAACAATTTCTGGTCTGCATAATCGACTTTACCAGAAACATGTACCTTATTGAACTCCCCATTATATCATTTAATTACCATTTCGATTAGCGCCAGTGAACTTGTCCGAAGTGTAGCTCTGTTTCGGAATGGCGGACTACGTATCTGACTACGACGCAGTTATCGTGGGAGCTGGGGTGGCTGGATTGAACTGCGCTAAGAGGCTTCGGAGCGCAGGAGCATCTACGGTAGTGTTGGAGGCGAGCTACCATATAGGGGGAAGATGCAGGTAGTAAGGGTTTGGGAAGGCTAGATGGTTGAAGCATAGGAAAAGGGGCGAGTATTCGACTCACTTTCTGAGTGATTCAATCGAGAGTGAACATAGCAACGGCATCGAAGGCTCTGGGAGGGACGACTGATGAAATAGGACGGTCATGTATTACGTTGATGACGCTCTACTCGTACATTCGTGCTTGTCAAATCGTCGAGTTTGGTCTGAAATTTGTCGTGGGAGAATCAGCGGGCTAAGTCGGAAAGGTTGGAAGAGAGATCTCTTTGATTACATCTCGTGGTGGGGATTGGTGATACAAAGTACGTCAATATTCCAGAAGCACGAGTAGTAGGTTTAGTCTTACTCGTGAGGGTTTATTGCTCGAATATAGCGTCGCCTAACTCCCTTTATCTGGTTGTACAGGGGAACGTTACCTCGTATTGACGACTGTTTATGGGACTGTTAAAACACTCTATGGATCGACATTGCTTCAATTGATATAGGACGCTTCACGAGAGTGATATGAAGGCACCAGGCTCTCATGGTTGGTGGATGTACACTGAGGGATGCATTGGTAAAGGAAACGCTCATTTTGATGTTGGTGAGTCGGTACAGAGGATTACTGGAACAAAGGGAGTTTCGAAATTTCGTGAAAATTTTTGAGCTCGACGAACGAAGATGCGAAAGATGATCTTTGTGCTGTTGTTTACTGAATAACATTATACTCTGCACCAGTAGAGAGCGTATTGTTCTAACGGTTCGATGACGGTACTGTATGGGATGGCTGAGGACATCTGGCAGATATCCTTGCCAGGAACGCTCGGTGTTTCCAGAAACGATGTTTTTGGTGCTCTAGAGACATATTTTTCATTACAACTTCACATCTCGACTCCGGAGGAACATTTCCGTGAGGCATCTAATGAAAGTCTAATCATAAATTGGAACATACAACTTAGCGCGGTTGAGATGTCCGATGCATGTATTCGCAAATGCATTGTTTCATGGAAGGTGGATGGCTAGATACACGTAGGTTTCGTAGATCAATCTATAAATTAGTAAAGCTTACTGTTATATCGGATCTGAATGAATATGGACAATTAGGGGTCGTGATGTCGTTTTGGCTGAGGTGCCTTGGCCAAAATGCACCTCGAACACATGTTTGCCAGAAAATATCACATATTGAGAATTGCTGAGATGTCTGTGTACATTCTGTCGAAGCTGTTATGTCATTCCTCTTAGCCTTTCTGTGGAGGTTGGATATAGCGGGTGGCGAATTTGTACGAAATAGTGGGACAAAGTCCCGGCCTCTAGGGTTTAAAAGTCTTATAGAGTAGAACACGGAGATTGAGAATATATTATTGGTTTTGTTTAGTAAGATATCTCTATTATCAGGTGCGGAGTTCATCCATGGTGATGAGACAAGTCTGTATAAGATGGCTCGAGAGCAGGGATGGAGCATGCAGAAGGTACGTGCCGATCGCCTCTCAGGAAGAATTGGCGATCTTTTAGCTCTTTACCTGGGCGCAGGGTGACGGTGGTCCGAATGATGAGATGGTGAACGGTGGTGCCGGCTACTATTATGTGGACGGTCGTTTATATCGGTTTGATGAGGTAGGCGAGGGACCTCCTTGGTGGCTAGAGTTTGGCGGTGACGATCTTCAGTGGTATGAGGTTGGAGTAATCGTTTAATCTGAAGGCGTGGAATGTATCTAAGACTCCTTGAATGTGCAATCGTCCTGAGGTAGAGGTGTGATACCACAGGAGGAGGCTGTACGAAAATTATCGGATCTTTGCGGTAGCAGATCGGACAAGACAGTTGGATGAAACATTGATCATAGTAGTATGTCGGAGAGGCCCCCGAGTACTGTGCCCTACCAACCTTGTCGGGCGACCGGATGACACTGTAGTCAGTGCTAGCACTTCACGCTCTTCGCTTATTTGAGTGTCTTGCATGGGCTCGTCTTGCCTAGTTGCCCCCGGACTTCCGAGAAACTCACGAGATTCTCTCGAACATGGCCGAGGAGTACCCGGTGAAGCATGACGAGGATATGGAGGCAGTCCTGCGCTCGAGAGGCATATCGGACCGCTCGGAGAGGCTCGTGCAGGCGGGCTACGCAAACACAGCTGGTGGGGCATTTAGGGTGCTGGGATGGCGCGCCAACTGTGAAGCGGTAGGTCGTGGGTTCGATTCCCAGTGAGGGTGAAATTTAGGAGCATTTCTATGCCCGGGATGATGGGGACCATGACTTCCAAGTCGAGCAAGGATTTGGCGATGCGGTCGTCGGTGAGTTGGAGAAGGATGCCGGCGAGGTAAGTTTGCTATCTTCGATTCTCAGTTTCGAATGGCGTGTTTAGATCAAGGTGCTCCATCGTGTGGCAAGTATAACGTATGGAGATGACGGAAAGGCAGTTGTTAGATGTGCCAATGGAAGAGTCTTCAAAACAGCACATGTCGTCCTGTGTGTAAGACTGGTAGTGCTTTGAGGAAGGAAAACGTTGGGGAAAAATTCCGATCGGTATACCGTAATCGTTGATGGATGAAGTTCGCGCGAAGAATCGGGGGAGGTTTGAAAGTTCGCAATCGTTGGGCTTCCACGGAAAGCCTTTCCGAGCGAAATGTCCGAGGAGCTCTAGTGGCATTTGGAGCATTGAACGACTACTGCCTTCTTCAAGGTACCAATGCCGATTCTCCAGGGTAGCTACGGGCCAGCTGAGAGCATCGAGATAAGTCCGACTCTGCCACAATGGAAGAATAACGCAATCCAAGACGTAGGGCATTGAGGGGGGTGATGGATATCGGTGATGGATGTCGGTGATCAGATGACATGCTCACCGTCTTTGAAGGTGTATGGTAAATTCAGTGAGAGGTTTTGGCCGGAAGATATGCATGGTATGATCTGCGCACTACCGAATCTTATCCCGGAAGTGTGGACTGACCACGGCAATGATAACGTGCTTTGTGGTGAGCTGGGGGGGAGTTGACGCATTCATAGGAGGCTTTTTATAGTAGTTGTAAGAACTACTGAAAAAATGGGGAAGTATAGCTTTCGTAATGCCACTGTTTACTACATGATACCATTCCAAGTTGTTCAATTCAAGGGTGCTTCTTCGAAATGCTATTGCTATAAACTGTACTATGGCCGATTTGTTCTTTCTCGTGAGCTGAAGATGCCAATTGTGTCTGGCATGAATGTGCGGTGTTTAGGGTTCACGATGGCCTCTTGGGCGGAGCGATGTGGGTCCATGCCACCAAAGAAGCTTTTGGAGGCATTCTTGGAGCAACTTGATCGAGTGTTTGACGGCCAAGCGAGCAAGTTTTACGAAGGAGGTGAGCAGCGAAGTGGAGACCGAGTCGGAATTATTACTTTGAAGTTGCCTCGTTGAGTCTCCGATATCTGTTATCTGGAGGAAAATTGAGACTTTTCTTTTGCGTGTATCACGACCGGAAGGTTTCATCAGTCCGATCATTCGCTATCTTGAAACCGTGGCAAGTAGCGTAGCTTCTGTGCAGAAAGTGTCCAAAATTTTCGATTCGTTTTATGCTTGTGAGATTGTAGTGTGCATTTTTATTGAAAACAGGTATGGTTTTTGACTGGGGTAAAGTCCCTCATATCCGAGTCGGGTACTGCCCACCATCGGTGACTGAGCAGGAGGACACTCGGAGGAAATTGGCAGAAGCCATCAGATATCCCACAGGTTAGTAGAGGTATGTTGTCGTTGCTGGATGTCTGTGTTATCTGCTTTAGGATGCAGTCTTCATTTCGCTGGAGAGGCGGCCCATCCTCAGTGCTACATGACCGCTCATGGTAAGGTTTGATGAAAGATGAGGAGGCTGTGTCGATATATTTTGTGCAGTTATTACTGCCAATTAGCTTTACCATATTATTATTGCTTGCTTTAGATTTACTCTAGTACTTCACTTGTGCTGGCACTACCTGACAGTTAGTACCTGTAGGTGGTGCAGTAGTAGGTGTAATACTGTGTTTATTCAAATACTACTGGACCATAAAGTGCCCCTTTATGTCTTAAAGTTTACACTTGGTAGTTTCAAAGCTATTGAGCTGCTGCTGCAGTTCCCACGTGCGCCTGCTGACTGTAGATGATACGTTGCACTATCTCGTTAAGGGCATCGTATTCGTAACACAACAATTATAGATTTGGCTCATAGTTGACGAGATTGGGCAGTAAAGAGAGTGAGTAATAAGTAGAATATGACGAGTAAAGAGAGCTTGTCATACCGTGGCACAACAATTGTGCGATAGACAGGAATTGTGTGAGTAATTCGCAGTGATTTGTGTAGTACAAGAGTATCATATTGATTCAGTTCTATATGGTATACTAAGTGAGTCTGTGTAGGTGCAATGGACTCTGGTGGAAGGGCAGCAGAGGAAGTCCTGCAATTGTTGAAGGCTAACGTCGCAGCACGTAAGAAGGCGTGATCCTCTTCTGAGATCTTCTGAGCTTGCTCCTTGCTTGAGATGATACACCAGATCAATGTTGGGATTGTCCTTCGTGTTTTACAGGTTCAAATGCTGCAAAGCACGGAACTGATCGACCGAGGGCATTTAGTCGCCTGTAAAGCTACTGTATTTGGCGAAGTGTACTTGTTAACTGTCCACGTTTCGTTTCTCTCACGTAGTGCCGAAAGGCCTCGTTTCTCGTTCTGAGGTGTGGTCGAGTTTTTGGAGGTTACGAGAAAAAGGCGATAGAATACAGAGAAAAGCTCTCGGTGGGAATCGAACGTGGATCGTATGTGCAGAAGATGAACGCCTTAACGTGCTGAGCTAAACTAATATGACGGAAGTTGTCTAATCCTATTTTCGGTGACAAAAATCATTTTGTAGATCACAACTGTGGAGCACGTTTTCGCCTTCATTGCGGTGGTATCAGAGGTGTGGCGTCACAATCCGTCCTGTATCTCAGAAATTGGTTCAGGTTGAAGCGTGCACTACATTTCTAAAAAAGATTCTGACAACCACGAGGGCTGCTCACTGTCTTATTGCGGTCTCCTTTTCTTCAGACTGGCATTTAATGGCATCTTCAACGTTTAACAATGGTAACTTGAGCAGTGTTGTTAGAGTGAATCCCGACGAATGGAGAGAGCCAATACCACTGGAAAAGGTTATATTGGGAATCCGACAACTTAGTCTCTGCGAGGAAGGATCCTCTCTTAACTCGTAGTGGGCACGAAAACTATAGGGACAGTATATTCGGAAATAAGAAGTCGGCGTAAAGTGAGATGTTGAAATGGGTTGTTTTAATGGAGTCTATGGAGGCTCGCTGCAGTAATTACGATGCCTGTGAACCTACGTGTGAAAGAGGATTTTCGGAGAGGATCGGAAGTGAAGTGATTGAAGTTGGTGTTGAAGCCTTTAGGGTTTGAGTGTTATTGTTCCTTAGTTTGAAGAACAGTTGCGGACGAGAGACTTGAGTTTAGAGTATCGCATCTTGAGGTAGGGGCGGAGGAGGTACGAGGGAAGGGACTATGACAGATATATGACAGAGACTATGGAAATGGTGGAGAGATGTGAACGCGGGGATGAAGGTGAAGATCGCTATAGGTAAAGTGTACTACGAGGGGTGTTTAGTAGGGATATTGGCATTCACTTTCGGCCATATATATTATCTTTATATGAGATTCGATATATTAGCATTTACACTATTCACTGTATACCTATTAGGACATCAGAGATATAATAATCATTCGACGTTGAAAATATGCAAGGCTACAGTATAGCTAATAACATATCATTATATTACAGATTGATGCTCCAGATATTGTACATCTCATCCTACCTAGGGGTAACTGTAGAATTGTTTGTATTTGATACTCTGTATTTAGTGGCTCTCTCAGGGATATCATCCCCTTCAAAGACACTCGAGCTCGAGTGGGTAAAAGCGATGAACGTTATATCAATGCTTCGTAATAATAACCTCAGCATCAATGAGTGTGGTATAGTGGTGATGTAGATACGTAACTGGTGGTTTGAGTGACTCGTTAAAAGAACCTGGATTCATAGCAGCTCAGGGACCTTTGGAGACTACAATACTGGACTTCTGGTCGATGATAATACATAATCGGTAGTAGAGGGAAGGAAGGGACGGGGTAGAATATAGCCTATGTTATAGGAAGGGACGGTGATTGTAGAGAGATATATGAATCTCTGCGCGGCGGCACGTCTACACTTTTCCACCTACATTCAGCAGTTTTCCAAATAGCTCTGTCGTGCTAGTTGAAGCGTGTTGATCGTAAAGGGTTACGTCTATACTAATATGACCGCTGAAGGTTTCAGATCTTAATTCTTCTGGAGCGTTGTCGAGTAAAAAAATAAGAAAATCACGCGGCGATTGTCCGGTAAATATCGGGCACACACAACTAAGATATGGTGGGGAAAATACCAAATCTTCATGATAATGTCCCTTGATGCCGAGGGAAACGAAACGGGTTTTTAACAATGGAATAAAGGTTCATATGGCTTCTTGGGTTTTCGGGTTTCGGGTTTCAGGGTGTTCTTTTGTTCAGTTGCGAGCTGATCTTCGTGCTCTGTCAACTGCGGGAAGCTGGACGGAGTAAATGCGCTCAATACTGGCCTTCTCCGATGGGAGAAAGTAATATTGGGGCGCGTGACGGTATGCAAAGAACGCGTTATTCAACATACCTTGCTGGAATATCACGCAGTTGGTCAGTTTCGGGTCATTTTAAAGTAATCGGGAACGTTGAAGATGTTCTTAAGAGTTGGCGTAGTGTAACATGTTTACAGTCGTACGGACAATATAATATGGATATGTATTATGCCACGGATGCATGCCAACGTGAATGCTCGGGTAGAAGGGTAAGGCAGCATTCCTGATGATGATGATGACACTGCTTCTTGTATAGCTGTGAACGTATTAGCATTCTAGTGGAGAGGAAATATCTAAGGTTGAAGATGGGTCGAAGCAATTGGATTACGTGTAGCAGTATTATTGTGTAAACGTGGCAATCAGGTATGATAGTGGAAAGCGACGGTATTTCGTGGCGCGTGAAGCTCGTGCTTGAAGAGTCATACAAGAACTATGGCGGAGGGACCAGCGCCACTAGTGCCGATAATTACTATGGTCTCGAATTTGATCTTGTCAAGAGAGTGTAAGTTCGACGCGTCACTGCGCCACGAAATTGCTGCTGCTTTTGCCGGCACTTCCAGGTTTGAAGTTGGCCCCGAGGATGCGTGTCCTGAATTTCCGAGGAGAGAAATTGTACAGTATCAGTATCTATCATGGCCGGATCATGGCACGCCTGAGGTTGAACAATTTATTAGAATATTTAAAGTAGTGGGGAGGAAGAGAGGATGTTACTCTAATTATGGTGATATGTTCGAGAAATTGTGTATTGTACATAATGGCTGCAATATGAGTACCTTATAATATTACTGTACGGCATGGGAATGATGCAGAAGGGTATTAATAGTATTATAGCCTTTATTGGTAATAAGCTTTGATGAATAATTAATAGTATTATAGCCTTTATTGGTAATAAGCTTTGATGAATAATTAATAGTATTATAGCCTCTATTGGTAATAGGCTTTGATGAGTAATTAATAGTATTATAGCCTTTATTGGTAATAAGCTTTGATGAATGATTAATAGTATTATAGCCTTTATTGATAATAAGCTTTGATGAATGATTAATAGTATTATAGCCTTTATTGGTAATAAGCTTTGATGAGTAATTAATAGTATTAAGTAGCTATCATCAATTGTAATTCCAGTTATGAAGACTGCTATTTATTAGTAGTAATATATCTCTTTCAAATTGGGGTATACCAAAGTGCACCGGATATAGATTTAATATTGAAAGCGTGGCGGCTCGTAAGAGGCATGATAATTTTCAGTCATCGTATTTGTTATATATTCATACGTTTTTCTTGACGGTAATATCTTTACTCTTTACCTTGGTCGATAAGTTGGTGTGAAGGAGTTCCGACGGCTCAGACGCTATCATTAGGTATTCCATGCCGCACGTCATCGACTCGGCGAGAGTGGCTCACCTACCGCTCCAGTTGTTGTACATTGCAGTGCGGGCGTTGGAAGGACTGGTTGCCTCATAGCCTTGGAGAGGCTAGTAACAGAGGCGGAGATGGGGAGAGCAAAAGAAGGCAGCAGCTTCAATGGCAGCAGTGATGTTAGTGTTTTAGCCACTTTGCAGGATATGAGGAATTGCAGGCCGCTAATGGTAGGATTTCACGGGCGTATCCTTCCTGGTGAGCTGGCTTACCGTACTCTGATCCATACTTTAATAATGTCTGTTTAGTGACGGTGAACAAGCCCCTATAAATATTTGATAGTATCATGTTCGGGTACATAAGTACTTTCAAGATTCATACGCTTTGTCCTGGAGCCTCGATGTTTTTCAAGTCAGCGCGCCGACGCGAATTTCTACATTGACTCCGAAGTATTCAGTATATCAAACTACTTGCATATTTCCCCTTATAAAAAATACTAGGAGATATATACAATGATTAATAAGCGGTGAATAATAGTATTAGCATCGCCAGCGTATTGCCAAAGATGATGGCAAGGAGCATCCGCTGTGATGATGGATTCGGCTTTTAGAGGGTGTGTTTGTTTAGGTTCAAACCACAGGACAGTACTGTCTGATCTACGAGGCCATGTCCGCGCTTGTCAAGAGCGGGTTCTTCGAAGAACCAACTTGCGATTGGTACATATAAGAAATTCTTAATCTAGCACGATATTACATTATTAATAATTATTATTTCAAAACTTATCTTTGGTTTCTGTTGAGCTGAAGGGCTCGAATGCTTAGCGGTTCTGGTGTGGACAGCCTATCGCAATTTGTGGCGCGCGAGATTCAACTTGACAGTGCTTATATCCTCTTCGAAGGGATGGAACTTCCGACAAAGATCATTCGGCCCACAATTTCCCGTCAGTTGGGCGCACTCATTCTCGGGGCGAATCGGGCTGGTCTGATTAGTCGAAGATTTACGGCGTCGGTGGCGACGCCCGCGTCACCAGTGGCCGATTTTGTGAGCACGTTGGAAGGGTCGGAGCGAAGGGTTCCGGAGTGGTATAATCCGGAGTTCGTGAAGCTTCACGATAAATTGGTGGAGTATCTACCGAGTGCCAGTTTGGAAGGTGAACTTTTGCCGCTGATGAAAGCTGTGTCAGCGACTCGTGGGTAGGTATGGGGAAGTTTAGCACGTTTTTCGTGTCACAGGCTTGGTAGGCTTCTTTTCAGCCTTTGCTGTCGCAAGCCTCGGTAGCTCAGTCGGTAGAGCGCGTGCCTTTTAAGCCCGTGGTCGTGGGTTCGAGCCCCGCCCGAGGTGTTTTAACAACTTAATCAAATTATCTCGTTTGGGGTAGATCCAGATCCATATTTGGCTGTGTTATCAGGTTTGGGCTCGCGGAACTCGTATCAGCCATTGAGAATCGGTTGATATCTTTACTAGATGCCCAGTTAACACCCTCCATGCACCGAGCTACGTAAGCTGCCCACTACTCCTGTCCCACGGCAGCATTATATTTATCTTCTACTGTAAACAGTGCCTGCTTTGTTCAGGTTTGTGCGCTTGTTGCTGTTGTTGGCTTCGTCAAGTGAAGCTCCTGGAGTGATGACTAATAGGTTGCGCGAATGCCTGGAGGCTGAGGCGATGGTATGAATTAACACGAGTAGAGGCGTGTTAGAGAGATCGTCCATTAGAATTGGCAGCTATTGGAATAGGAAAATGAACCAATGTGATGGTGTTTAGTCTCGCGTAGTTCTTATATCGCTAACACTGTGTATAGTGTGACAGTCACACCTTGAATGCTAATAACAGCATCGAGTTCCGGACAATTTAACATTTCTCTCGACTAGATGCTCCCTTCGTCTGGAGTTGAGTACTTCTTCCGTTCGTCGCTTCTCATGCTTAACCGCTGCCCGACTGGGAGCATTCATCTGTTGGTTATTGTCAGGTTCATATAGCATCCTACTTGAAGCCTGATGAGGGAGATAAGTTAATGGGCTTTGCCGCCTTGGTCATAGGTGAGCCTTTGAATTCACACAAACGTTCCAAGAAGTGCTGGTTAGGCTGCTCCCAGTTGTCGTTATCCTCCATGCAGCTGGCCAGTGCTGTGCAGGAGGTCATCGATGAGAGGATTGACGAACTTCTGGAAAAGCTAGATCTGAGAGTGCTCATCCATATGGAGCTGGCCGCTGCCAATCTCGGCGCTGGAAGGGGCATGGGGTGAGCTCAAGCTTGAGGGAACCTCCTATGGATTTTATTATTGAGTTCAGATACTCCAGGTTGATGAGCTACTTCTGTGCGAAACCGTTGGAGGATTTGGAGAACATCGCTAATGTAAGGGCTCTTCCTGGTATTGCATAACCGTCTTCGTTGGTAAAGGAATTGAACACTGCTTTCTCATTACTTCTGTTGCTCAATAAAGCATGGTTTTATTCACGTTTGTCTATTGAAATGGTGCTCTTCTCCTTCAATAGTATTATTACTTAATGACAATTATGCTATGAGGATCCATGGACGTTCTGCATAATAAAGAGGAACATATTACATACTGGCTTTATTTAATCAGTTATTATTGATCCAAGCTACCACTCGTTCCTCTCATCTGGCCTTGACTGCCCACCTCATATCGAGCCTAGATGAGTTGCTTGCCAAGGAAGAGCAACCAGGAGAGGGAGAAGAGGAGGATCAGTCGGCGCATGCCTTGACGGCTTTGTGGTCCCTGGTGACCCTTGGCCATGGCCAAGTAAGACACTTTCATAATTGAATGGAATGACAGTCATTAAGAGCCATTGGTGCTTACTTTTGTGAACAATTGCATTACAGCTCCGAGAAACCTTCCTCGGAGAGGCAATATATTGACAATTGCAGTTAATATATAATAATAAATATAATAATAATTGACAGTTGATATATTGCAATATATATAACATAACTCTAGTAACTCTATAAATTATTTCATACTTCAAATTCATACATCTGTATGAAATACAGTGTAGATATAGCACTGTCTCGAGTACAGGTGCATCATCCTTGGTGTTCACAATACGATTAGCCTTCATCGGGGTCAGATACTAGACCCGGAGGGTCGTTTGCCTAAGACACTTGCGAGTCTGCTGTCAATGGCGGCCAAGTGGAACTGTCTGGACGACCCCAAAATGGAGCGTCAGTTACAGCAGCTTAGTTTGAGCCTTGTCCTCGAGCACGGAGAAAAACCAGAAGTGCCGTCACAAGTAAGCGGTCGGATATTTTTGCTCGTTTTCAAGCCCTTGCGGGAGGCGATAACTCATTTCCTTATAGTTCGTTGCGCAGCTGTTGCTAAGTGGTAATTGTTGGTGTTAGGTTCCTGCCATGCCGATATGTGTAGGTCGGGCTGGTTTGAAGAGCAAAGACTGGCAGAATATATGGTAAGTCCCCAGTGTCTTATAGATTCGATAGGAGTAGCATTATGAGCGTGTACGGTGGTATGTTAGTAGTGATGTATAGTGCTTAAATTGCCACCTATCCAGCAGAGTATCTTACGCGGTCTTGCGCACTCTGTATATTTTCTCTTCCTAGTGTTTCCTATTATAGGAAATACTATTTCCTTGCGAAGTGGAGTCGATAGATAACATGGGCCTTTTGTCGTTTCTATGTATGTTAGTCCTTCATACCCTTTTAGCATGGCTCATTGTGCGGTGCGGTCTTTTCACCGCACGTAGTGGTTTGGCCTTTACCTTTAGATAGGCTCGCCAAGAGGGTTGAAAGCTATCGTCGGCTTAGGTCCTCATTCGGGCTTGTTGAAGATGAGAGTACGGGCGCCTTTGGTGAGTTGATGGCATCCATTGAAGGGGAAGTAGAGGATATACTCGACAGTCTGCCGGACATAGGTAAGTTGCAAGGTGCCGGGATCGAACCTGGGACCTCCTTCCGTAGACACCAACGCTTCCTCGAACTGGAAGTCCGATTTGGTTTGCAAGTTCTATCAGAAGGATAGACTTTTGCCGGATCGTTTTGGTGACGTGTTTGTCCACGTCGACTGCGGCCCGGCCTGGCTCGAGGAGCCTCTGGATCCCTATGCGCAGCTCTTACAGAGACAGGTGAGAAGGATGCGGCAATAGTAGGGAGGTCGATATTAGGGGAAATTGAAACTGTGATGTATAGAGGAAACTTAGTTCTATTGGCAAGTAGGTTTTATAGGGTGATATTATATAGCGTACACGTAAAATACTATTTAATAGCGTATATAAATAGCGTATATAGCGTATATAATTATTACGTATTTAATAGCGTATATAAATAGCGTATATAGCGTATATAACTATTACGTATTTAATAGCGTATATACTGTTTAATAGGGTGATATAGTGCTTTTATAATAAAAGTAATATTTTTATATTTCTACCTTTCTTATCTGATAAAAGTTTTATTATATACGAAAGATAGAAATATAAAAGTTGCGACTAGCGGCTACGTGAAGTTAACGCCAAGGATTTGTAGTTGTTCATGGCGTTGGTGTTCTTCCTTAGTTGGCAATCGGGGCTGGCTTAATAAATGGAAGCTTGATGGATGCATTTAATGCTTTGGAAAGATTCTCACAATTTTCGTTTTACGTTTTAGAGGCCTTTGAGGATTTAAAAATATTAGTATACTAATAACAGTACCTCGGTTATACAATATAAGGCGGCCGGGTTATTGGTCCGGGTTATTATCGAACAATAATTATTTACAAAAATATTATTACGCATCGAGCTAGAGGAGCTAGATGATATAAATCTAGCACGTAAAGATAATCTATAAACCTAAATCTCCGTTTTTCATTCTGTATGTTAAAACATAGAGGCCGAGGCTTCGTCCCGCTATTTCTTGCAGATTCGCCGCACGTGAATTAATAAGACTCGGTAATTATCGGGCATCTAGAGATGGTAGTTTTGGACCCAAATCTTCGCAAGTGGAGAAATACTAATAAGTCTAATGCAGCCTCAACACTAAGCAATGTCATTCGATAGATGTGTTCTATCGATGAGCATGACATCCCTCTGTTCAGGCACGTTTAGCTGGTATGCAAGTCGAGCGATTGAGGGTGGCCGACTGGATGGAGGTGAACGACCAGGAGAAGCGGCAGTTGGTGACTGAGTGGCTTGAAGCGGCTCAGCAAAAGTGATTTATCGAATGACGTTGAAGTGATTGTTTCTCATAAACACCGTGAGAGCGTTGCGTATCGCGTGGAACGTATCTTTTCGGGTGCGCAATGTCGACAGTGGCATCAGCGGTGGTCGAGGGTACACCCGAAGTTGAAGTACATAGCGGCACTGATGAGGCTATTGTCCGAGTTAAAGTGGTGAGTGGAGAAAGCCAGCAGATATTTTCGGAGTTAATGCAACTGTCGAAGTTCCCTTTTGTCGAGGAACATATACCATAGTGCAAATACGTAGTAGGAAGTTAAACTTTGAAGAACCGTCCGACTAACTGAGGTTCTTTGTTCTAATCATTTCGGTGGCCTGAATTCTAGGCTACCGAAATGTGTTCCAGTCATGTGGGCCCTAGATGGCTTTGCGATTAAAATCGTTGGCAATGTTCATCGCTGGCACTTTATGTCGTGAAGTAGAAGAACAGAGCAGTTACTTTGCTAATTGGATTGCGTAGCAGTTTAAAGAGTGGGCAACTGGCAAATCAGACATGTTACTCATAAAATTTTCTTGAGGGCATATTGCCGGATGACAGAAGTCTTCGGCTTTTGCGAGAGTTGGTTGTTAAGGTGGTCACGATTCCATTGTCAATTGTCCGAAGTGCCATGGAGTCCAACGTAGACTTCGCCGTGGAGTCTCAGGTAGAAGCGGTTTTGAAGGAGGTTGTGCAGGTGAGTTGGTTTATTTTTTAGCCTTTACATCGAGAGGTTGTGGGTTCAATTCTCGGTCCTGGTATTTCAGGAGTCCGTATTCAAGCAAGACTCTGGAGAGGCCCCTCGGAGGGATCACCTGATGGGTCCTCCGGGGCTCGGTATGCCGTACAGCGATCGGAATCCAAGCGAGCAAGGCGACCCCGACCGTCTGTGGACGTGAGAGCGCCTGTGAATTTCGTGGCGCGCGACGATGGTTCAGGCTTGGTGGTGAAGGTCCTAAGAGTGAAGATCCTTTTGTAAGAGTGCCTATAAGAGCTTGTAAGGAGGAGCCGCATTATCATGAGTATATTGAGAGATTCAAGTGGGACTGGGGAACAGCACGGTACATGTTGAAGGACGCTGAGCTGAGGAACATTAGGCGACATGAGTACCTTAGAGGAGCCTATAGTGAGATTAATCATCAGGTAAGCAACAACCAGAGACTTTGCCGGATTTAGTTCGAGTGGTTTGAAATGGTCTTATGCACTTGAATTCTCACGTGGACTTTTTTTGCGATTTTCCAACTTCAGTTTGTCGTGCATTTTTAAGATGTGTTTTCACACTACTCAGACGTGTTCTTTTTTCTTGCTTACGACTTTGACTCATTTTGCAGCTCTTAGGAGTGTTATCTCTATTTGACGATCTATACAGATCTGTTAGCTTCCGATAATATATGTTGCTGTAGGGCTCGGAGCACGAGTCCCGTGGGAGCACCCTTGAGGATGGTCACTATGACTTTGGGTAAGACCTCAGTGTAACCCTCCTCGTGATGGATATCGGCGTAAAGTCTCTTGTCGATGATCACCGAATGCTTCGCCCTCCTTGCTTATCGTTCGAGGCTTGCCCACTCAAGCTCCTTGCGCATTCGACTTCACAGTAGATTATGTTGCACAATATTATATCATGCTCATGGTGAGGTCTATGATACACTGCCGATTATCAGGCGTCAAATGATTTAGAGTTTGTCATCACACTTTGAGGACTTCTGCTTCGCCTCGTAAGATGACGACTTGTTCCCTCCACGAATAGCCACACATACAGCGCGAGGCAATGAAGTAGAACTATCACTTTAATTCTCACAATATTTATGAAAAAAAAGTACCGTATTTTTATACCGTATTTTGGATGCGAATTATTTTATTTTATTGCGTAGGGCTGAGCTGATATCCTTGTTCCTCTCCCAACTATTTATCTGTATAGTCTGGGACCCCTGTCAGGCATCACTCTGCGCCGGTATCACATAGTCGGCAGGACTCCGCCTGTCGAGAGAAGTAAGTTTACATTGTATCTCTGTTGAACATGTCTTGCAGCTTCCAAGCAGCATTCGAGGAAAGAGCCGAAATGAAGAAGGTGAGCTTTATTGGACTCCGTAAGTTTGTACGGTATATTGTCAGCTGCTGACTGGCTTCGACGATGAGATCTCTGGAGAGACTTTCGAGGCGATAACTGGTGGAGATGAAGATTGCAAGCAACAGTGATGACTTTGAAGCATGTATACTATGCCTCTGTTTTTGATGTATAATTACACTCCTCCTCATTGCCCCAGTAATTTATCGAGTTGCTCTATCCTCACTCTAATTCCACAGTAATTTGTATATCGTTCGATGGATGGTGCCCTGACTTCGGAGTCTCCAGCAGCGCCCATACTGCCGACTGAGAACCCCCTGTCGAGCGGGTCGGCATTCATTATGAGCTATCCAGCTGTGTTGCTGTCGCTCGGCCTCATGATCGTTGCCTGGATTGTTACCATTTATAACTGCTTTCAACACCTTTTGAATTACTCTCGGGAAGATCTGCAAATGCACATTATTCGTATTGTAAGATTTCCCTTAACTTCGCCCTTTATTGCCTTTTATAGGTCTTGGTAGCACCACTATACGCCACCGGTGCCTTCCTAGCGGTTTGCTTGACCAATGTAGATCTCGGGGTTCTGCTGGAATCCGTGCCGGAGATCTGGGAAGCCGTTGTTGTGTACTCCTTCTTCTGTCTTATTCTTACTTATGTCGGTGGAGAACACAATTGGATCCAAAGTAAGGCAAAGTAACTGTCAATTGACGGACAAGGACGTGATTGCTCGACGAGCAGTGCGCGTTCTTGGTGACTGTTTTGGATGAAAGAGCATTTACAATGGTAGATTCTGTCTGAATTGACTCTCGGACGTCAAACCTGGTTCCGGGAGGGTACGGTTATATTCAGAAAGTTCTGTTGCTTCTGTTTTATGCCTTCCGAAGTTTGGGACGCGATACTTTTATTCCCCCAGCCACTAGGGGCGATGAAGACGGCTGGGCGCTGATCTGGGCTATGACCGTTACGCGGACTCTGAACCGTTGTGACTCTTATATGTGGATTCGGAATTAAAAGCGCCAACCGCAAGACTCTCGATACACCTCATGCGGCTTTCGTGATACTATCAAGTGATTACCGCGCGCCGCGAAATGGCTCTTCAGGTACCCAGTACACAGCACCGGATGGGATACAACAACCGTGGCCGTTGAACAAATGCTTCCGTAATATCGCCCTCACATCCGAGTTCCTTAGAGGGATGAAAAGATGCGTCCTTCAATTCGTGGTGCTGAAGCCTGTCATGACGGTCACTGAGATAGTAAAAGCTCCGTCACCGGGGATCGAACCTGGTAGTGGCGCCTCGCTCAGGTGATGCATATTTTTGGACAGAGCGAGAATCTTGTATGGGTTATCATTCGGGAGGTCGCCTACAATTTGTCTTACTCAGTAAGCACTCGGGATCGAAAGGTCCCTGGTTCGATTCCTGGTTGAGTCAGGTAGCTTTGTATGCCCTGGGTCTTCTGTACGTATCTTCTCGGCGCCATCCGAGCTTGAAAGACAAGCGGCCATTGGCGAAATTCGTCTCGGTGAAATTGGTCATATTCGTGACCTTCTGGCAGCAGTATATTTTTGATCTCATCTTCTCCAAGGACTCTCAAGTGGTCGGCATCAAATGGAGCGCGTTCGTCGTTTGCATCGAAATGGCGGTTTTTGCTGTGTTATTGACATCAGCATTTACGTGGCGAGAGTTCGAATTCGAATGGGTGGAAGCTGCTGCTGCTCCGGCGAAGGAAGATGACATCGAGCTCGGTCAGGTCGAAAGTGAGAACTCTCCCCAAATGCAGCAACTGGTGAAATCACGAACCTCATATATAGTAAATCTTGCGGCTCGTGAATACTTATATGCATAAGATATGGATGTCGAATATTCTGGATAGTGTCAAGGCGTGCTTTGGTATCTTCTAAATGTTTCTGAGAACTATAGTAGGAAATATCGATATAACCTCTTCTATATCATTAGCCCTTCTCCAATACAATAATCTTTATATATATAATATTATAAATCAATATAATATTTTTTAATATACATTACGTACAACTGTATATTAGGAAATATCACTATTTTCTAAGTTATAGGGTTACCCTCATGGATGCCGCTCAATCGAACAAGGCGATCGCAGCGGACTTTCAAGGCCTGCTTGTTCGGCGTGTCCCACGTCGCGAAGTTTGAAAACTTTGAAAATCCAGGATTTGTAATTACCAATCTCGCCCCACATTCGGTCTGAGTATGCAATGCAAACCACAAGTCGGTTAGATTACATTTATGAGCAGGAAGGGTGAGCTGATGTTAATAGCGGCTCGCCACACATACACGATGCGAGGATACTCGATGCAGGCGAAGACGCATTCCTGCAATATGACGGGGATTTGAATGCAAATACATTATCGGTGAAAGTGGAATATGAAGTTCTCAGTATAAACAAATGTTACAAAATTATCACTTTATAAATGTTACTACCAAGTAGATTATCAGAATGTTGCCAGTGCTAGTAGTACAGAGGAAAGAGCATCGTTGTGTAACCGAGTGTCCCCCGGATTCACTGGTCGGTTGCTGCCAGATGGAGTACTCGTTTTCGTGCCTCAGATGCTCCTCGAGATGACGATGCATCAACCTCGGGCGATGGAAGCCCAAGAGTGGCCCGGTCGGTGTCACTGGACAGCCAACAGCACCATCAACTACCTTCACACGTTACTTCACTTGGTAAGCACGTCGAAGTCCACGGCTTTGTATTATGCCCTTTAGGCAGTAGTAGCCGAATCCTGCCGACGCAGGCTGACATTCGATTAGCCTTGGCGAATGCGAAGCGATCGCTTTATCCATCGGATGTTGCTCTCGACACTTCGCGGAACTGGAGCGCCCGGTATCAGGGTCATGTAAGGCCTCTTTCGATCTAGCGGTTTCCAGCGATATAGTTTTCGTCAAGGTATTATTAGAAACCAGCCAGGCGTTCGTTGGTGAGGAGGACGAAGAGCTAGAAGAGTCTTCAGACGACCGGCAAGACGGCTCCCCCGCTGCAGAAGCGTCATCATCCGGGAGCTCCTCTCCAGCCCGAACCGAGTAGGCGAGTATCTTTGCTCCGCTGATTGTGCACGCGTGGAGACCACGTGCATTTTAGTGGCTGTAAAAAATATGCAGGCTCGCGCCGACTAGAAATTTGGGTTTACAAATTTCAAAGGGAGTCTGTGCGGGCCTATAAGCGCTTCGTTCTACTTGTGTCCATGCTGCTACTGCTCCTTGTGCTGTGTTTAGGATCCCAGTGCCCGGCAAGCAGCAGTCTCAGAAGAGCTGATTGTAACCTTTATTGTCAACCAGATGTTTCATATATAGTACTCGGGCGTCCTCCGGCCACGAGAATAATAACACTTCAATCTGTAAAAGAAGTCAAACCGAAAATTCAAACCGCTTGGTGTCGCGTTATGGGCAATACGGTATGCAATTTTAACAAGGCTACGAAGCGGGCGAATAACTAATAATAAATCAAGGCCGTGCTTTGACAATAATAATGTCAAATAACTAATTGACTATCAGTTAAAGTAATTAGTAATTAGTTAATATATTCATTATAAATATAGTTAGTATTTATATAGAAATGGACTGTGCTCCCACTGTTTGAGTCGATGCCTGGCTATGCTTTCTTATGACTATTTCAAATACTTTACAAAATTTATGCTGCTTACTTTACACCATTTGGTGTACACCGATGCCCAATTGAATGGCACGCCATTTTGGATACTCCAGCAATACTGTTTGCAGCGTAGCTGACTACTAGCCGACCGCTGAAAGAGGATCCTGCTCAATGGAAAATAGTGTTATTGATATTTTATAATAGATGTGAGCAGTAGTTAAGGGTTGCGCGTACTTTAATTTTCGATCATTGGCTCGGGCGATAACCAAGTGTTAGTCTCCGTTGTAACCCATTCACTTCGTACATTTCTACTTAAGTGTTGTTTACTATGCCTCCTGCTAAACATGCTGCAGGCGTAAAGGACACCTCCCCTTCACTGGCCTCTATGTCCAGCCACATGAGCGGGCTGGCTGGCACTGGTGGGTCCTCGGTTAAAGACGACAAAGATGACCACGAGAAAAGGGACTCGAGAGACACTGTGTGGTAGGTTAGCCGTTTGCAAGTCCTATGGCACTTTAGATTGGGATGCACTAATAGCATGCACTTCGCTCAACAGCGGCTCTAGCTGTTCCGGAACCTTTACGCCTAACAGGAGATAATCTGCTTAAAATACTGCGACTAATCTACAGAGGGCCCATGAGTGATGGGCTCTCTGTAGGGTTGGGACCCGTCCGTCTTGTGTGGAGCAAAAGCATTCATGAATGCGGACTGTTTTGTATACTACTTGCGGTGATTTTATTTTTTACGAGGATTTGTCCCATCTCAGCCCAATTAGAACACGACTGTGCTTCACTTCACTTTACCTCATTATTCATGAACTATATATGTCTCATAGCACTACCAGAAGTGAAAATAGCTTACTCCAGTGTAATACTCTCTCCTATAACCCAATTCCCCGGCAATTTATTATGAAGCCCACTGCCTATCTTCGATGCTTAATACGTTCCTTCATGCATTTTAAATCCAACTTTAGTACTACCTGCAGCTCAGTACCACTGTGATGGTCGAGTAACTCTTCTTGTTCTGATAGGGCCCTCGGCAGGGAGAAGATTGAGGTCGTATTGAAGGACAATGATCCGGAGTTCCGTGACCTGTGCGATGAGAAGGAACTCGGGTAAGCATTTGTGGAACTGCAAACTCGTGGGGGAATATGAAGTGACCCATTCCGTATATCGTCGCGACTCAGTGGGTCTCACGCAAAACCATGTTCCTCGTCGGGCGGCAGCGGCGGTCCCTAAACCCGAAGCAAGCTGCTATGACGCTACAAAAAACATATCGTAGAGAGAGTCGAAGTGTAAAATATTATATATAGCATTCCTTTCGATGCACTCTATCAACCTTAGGTATTTACTATCAAATATTCAGAGCATTATTATACAGGTTACTGTAACCTGTACAGTGTATTGTACAGTGCTGCTGCACCCCCGGGAATTGCCTATTTTATGAATATAGAACAGCAAGTCATTCTATATCTCGACGCCTAGGAACTGAGGAAGCCTTTTTCGGTGATAGTTACGTACTGTAGTGGAATGTCATTGTCTATGACGTTAAGCCGATCGTTGCATTCAGATGGCAATCGAGAGCCGTGACGCTGCTATGGGAGAGACGGAAGAAGAACTTCCAAGATCAAGAGCTGGGCTCCGAGAAGGCCACTCGGGTTAGATTCACACCCGAGGAGAAGAAGTACTTTGAGTTCTACAGGTAGGCTCAGCGCTACACGGCTTGGATGATACTCCCTGTCCTATCAGAGGCCGTCTGCCACATATGTGCCCGGAGGTTTTCGTCAAGTTGCCGCCTGCATCTGGAGATATAAAGTCTTTCGTTGATATAGGCTCGGCTCCAGGCGGGATGAGTAGGGAGTATCTCGCGGTCACTCTTGACACACTTGGTTTTTGTTAGGTAAATTTTTGCTTAGCTTTCTCCACTGGACCAAGGGCCATGCGTTCTCCCTAGCACCAGAAGATGGAGGTGAGCTGCTTGTGGGATTTGTCCATTTAAATCGCGTCGGGGATTCGTCGCTAAGGGGAGCATATCAATTTCCCAGCATATGATGCGATAGTGTTTCTCCCGGCGGTAGATTGCCCCACTGCTCAGGCCTGGAAATGAGATACCATAATGCATCCCTAGATTTCGAGTGTGCCAATCTGGCTGACAGCGAATCATACAAGAAGATATCTGAGGCACTGGAGGAGCGCGGGTTCAAGAAACATTCCTTGGACTTCATCAATTTGGGTGAGTTTTGATCATTTGACTCGCCGAGGGGAGAAAGTATAGACCAATCGTTGCATAAAAGATGCGTTATGATTCATCTCGTAATATTTAGTATTCGACATTCATTTATCACAACAGAACATTACAGATTGTCCCATGTCTCCGAAACCCACGGTAGCATCATCATCACCTGTGTTTGCCACTTCACCATGTCAGCACTGTGCTTGCTGAATTCTCACTCGAAAAGAATGTCGAGAGTTGATTGTGGCGCGGTGCTGTGATGGGTAGGGCTATCTCATCGGAGAAAGCCAACATGACCAGTCTAACATGACCAATAAAATTATTGCTATGTGGTTGACCGATCCATATACAATAGCGGTCCTCTGAGGAACTTCCTCATATATGCGAACTTCCCACCTCCTATCTGCGCGAGACGGCCTGGTGTGTGGGTGGCGATGATGATACCAGAGAATGCCTGGCAGTGGTATTTGCGTTATAGAGAGAGACAGCTTCACTTTCTAGAAGTGGTGCTATAGCGATTTCAGATATAAGCCTAACATACAAGTCTTATATAGGATAATGGGTAACTGGTATTAACGGTTGCACTATCTCGTTAAGGGCATCGTAGTCGTAACACAACAATTATAGATTGGGCTCATAGTTGACGAGATAGGGCAATAGAGAGAGTGAGTAATAAGTAGAATATGACGAGTAAAGAGAGCTAGTCATACCGTGGCACAAGAATTGTGCGATAGACAGGAATTGTGTGAGTTATAGTGCACGGTATTGGTGTCAGGTGTTGTTATTGATGTTGGGCAGTGCGATAGAGATGACGACCCTTACATAACTGCCAGAAAGTCCATAGAAGTTTGTAGAAACCAATTTCTTTTAATGCTCGATTTTCTCAAGCCAGGAGGTTCATGTGAGCATTTATTTAAGAATGTGTGTGAGGCACTTTCTTGGTCAGGTATGTGGATCCACAGTGGCTCGCATCTCGACACTTACTTATTCTATCTTAACTGGTTGAACAGAATGTTCCGGCGCTTGAGAGTGACGAACACTCTGGTGAGGCGAGGCGTTTTCGACCACTAGAATTTTACATGAAGTCTATTTTTTAGTAGAAAAAAAGCAAAGTGTCTCACGTAGCTTCCTCGTCGGGAAAATAACCGAATTCATCGCTCTAGTATCGCAATAACCAACTGTGCAATATTCGGCACGAAGCTCGCTTGCTGGAGTCTAGTGAGTTTTGGAGAAGCCTTACCGAGCATCGAGCGTACGTCGTGCGTGATACAACTTGACCTGAAATGTCCCGAAATTTCCTGCTGCTCGTTCGCATTCTATATACGAACGGTACAGATGTTATGCTCGAATTTGGCTGTAGAATCGTACGGTATGTGATGAGGGGGCTGTGTTAGGTGCCAAGTCGGAGTCCCGTTTACACGATAGCCGAAAACTTCCTACCTGATGACAGTCCAGCAGCGCAACAAGTACCGAACTTTGAATATCATTATCTAGGATTGGCCATTCTATGCCCTGGTCGCAGGCACGCGATGACTTCCGCGAGTTCCTGCTCAGTCACCCGGCAGATCCGTCGACTCCAGAAATATGGCAGGTTCGCTTTTGTTAGGGAATTGTTAATAGTGAAATGAATGTTAGGTAACTTCCTGGCCTGAAGTTCAGACCTTGCTCAATCCCAACTCCCAGCTCCTGAAAGACCTCCACGCGGTATGGCGGGAAAAGCGTGAGAAGTAAGACAGGTTCTATGTCGATCTTGACAGGGAGATTAATGACGATCGCGACCGCTTGCATTTTCAGGCTTGCAGCCACCCGCATTAATGCTGAGCGATCGCTGAAGGAGAGCTGCGGTGGTGATGAATCGCTGTACTTGTCCACTAAGAACATTCAGCCTCTAATGAAGGACCTTTCTGGGGTGAGTTTGCGACGGTAAATGCAAGCTTCGATCAGAGTACTGCAGTCTGACTCCCGAGGAGAAATCAAACCAAACACGTGAAATCGCCGCGACTATCACTCTCGCCGAGGTGTGTTTCCATAATCAGGTCCGCAATCGTGGAAATGATGCCGCCGAGGACGAGGATGTCTCAGTTCCTACCGAGCAGTACACAAACGTACGCATGCCGTATAATGGATAGTATCATACTCTCTGCTCAGCCTCGACTGTACAACGAATCTCCTGCGCTGGCATTTTGCGCGTTGGCGGCATCTGAAGGGGCGTGCCGGAAGTCGGCACAGCCAGGAAAGACTATTGGAGCACCTGCGCCTAAAGTTGCCTTCCGACCCCCGACTAAACCTAGGGGTTTGTAGAGTATCATACATACCTTTCAATGAGTCTCTGTTTATTTGTTGGTCAATGAAGCAAATATACAGCCAGTCCGAAAGTGGCAGTAGGAGATGGCGGGGAACGTCTCGCCCTATGCTCTTAGGCATTTGGATAGGATAACACATAGATTTCAAATATATGAATGGTTTGGACAGATGCGCACACCCGGGCACGATTGCCTCTATACTTTTCAGAAATCCTTTTCGCGTTCAAGGTGGCCAATTCAGCGACTACGTAAGTCACTCTCGCACAGGGACATCATGCCTGCGAGTATCACTTATCATACCGCTGAGCAGCGTGGCTGGTCAGCCGGCTAGACTGTGACTGGCCACCGAGGTTTAGTTCCTCTTTTGCCATTCCCGCCATGGTGGCAGTGTGTTTGTTCCGCGCTATCTGCATTTGGGGAGCTGCCGGGTGGGAGAGATTCTCACTCATGAAGGATGTACCAATGTCAGATTTTGTGACATGAATCCATTCATAAAATCTTCTACTGAGATCCGCCCGATTCAGTCTCTGGAGCTTCCCAACCTACGCGAGCCTTCGGAGAAAGTTGCGCGCCGAAAATTGAGGAACTCAGGTAGCGTCTGCGAGAGCAATACAGTTCCTGTTCTTTGAGCCTTAGAACTAGGTAAGCAATATCGCTCAGACACTAATAGGATGACAAGGAGCAGAGAGGATGCATCGCCTACTTGCACTGGGTTGCAGACGAGGTTAGAGTTTTCATCATATTGCATAATTCAGTCTACTATACAAAGCCACGTTCTGTCTTCAGTCTCAAAGATTCGCCACAAAGAGCTCGTCACACGCATTGGGGCGTCCACTGTGCATCCGACGCGCTCGAGTCGAGGCGGACTCCATTCGTTACAGATTACAGCGATCCAGCTAAGTCCTTACGGGCTGCTAGCGAGACGGTAAGGTCGACGAGGACATGCTCGCTCAGATCATCGTAGTGTTGGACTCATTAGGCACTATATTTACCACGACCATTGCGAGAAAGGTTAATTCTATTTGGGGAGCATTTACATTCGCATTGTTCTTCGATACACGACCAGCAAAGTACGAGATAGTGTTGGTTTGCGTAAGAGTGTAAGCTCAAACTTGAGTTAGTGCCCTTCATATAAATGATATTATGCTGGGCCTCCCCGCCGTGGGGTCTCCACTGAAGACTCTCCAGGAAAGGTGATGTTCTTACGCGATAGCGCAACTGGCTTTGCTCACACACGAGTGAGTGGAACGCTCACAAGGCAGCTGGCTCAGCAAGAGCTTGAATTAGTTACGCAATTCAGCGTGACTGAGCCTTGATTTGTATCAACTACTGGACTCAAACCTCTCGTTTGGTTTACTCGCTTCAGACAGCGACTATTTATAGCTCCTGATTAGACCGGGGGGCTAGTCGGTCAATGGCGAGGATTGACATATCATAGATTGTTTTGAAATGGTTAGTTGAGACAGGACTGACATTTTCGTACGGGCATTTTCAACACCTGAAAGATAAAGCTTCTTTATACGCGGAACTGAGAATTTCAATTCCGATTTAAACTCTCAATTTGAGATGCTCTTCTTTTCTTGTAGTAATAGGCGAATAGGTAGGTGTTTTCTTCTTCTGAGGAAATTGCACAACTCGATTTCACCTCTGTCGCTCGGCGTACCCAGAACATTGATAAATCCCAACTTCTCATAGAGCGCTTGCGCTCCTTTATTCATCTTATCAACTTCCAGGGCGACAGCAAGGACGTCCGGCGTGCTCGTAGGGGCCTGGACAGATCATTTTACAAGACAACCTGATTCAAACCTGAGGCGCCTGCTCGCATTCGGGCTCCTAAAGCCAACATTAATGTGATTCTACGATCCCACAAGCTCACTGTGACAATGTGTGTCACTGCTTAATTCACAATGCAGTGGGCAAGCAAAGGCTTAGGCACACCTACTTTGGCCAGTGTGTCGCTCACGAGCCTCGACCCTATACCGCGCCTTTGGAACGCTCCGTCGACTTCAACCTGAAGATGAGAGCACAGCTCAGGCCTTTGGAAGTCGTATCTGCCTGTGTCGCGTCTGTGATTGGCAGCACGATACCTAGATAAGAATCACTGGTCACGTACTTGCTCTATATAACCGAAGCGTCCTTTCTTCTTCGGATCCGACCTGGAATAGGGAGCCTCTGTTGAAGTAAGTCATGGTGCAACTTAATGAGCCAGTCCCCAGAACGAAACACCCCTCTCTTACATATTTGCCCTCACAGCGTTCTCTTCTTTCGGCTCCAACTTATGCGGCAGTTCCATAGAGACGTAACCAATCACTGCCTGAGCTAGGAGTCCAGAATGAACCCGATGTGTATCTTACATGCGGTCCCGCCTCGAGATTAACAGCTACGTAGCAAGGGACTCCTTGTTTGTGTTTACAGTCACCCCCGAAGAATGTACCGGGGAATACATCACCTTTTTGATAGTCCCGGTATGAGATCTTGTCGGAGGCCGAGAGCGCGACGAGGGTGGATAAAAGGAGTAAGGAGGTTTCGATCCTCATCTCAGAATTGAGACATGTAGGCTACTCCAGGCAGTGAAGCTCAGCGGAGGGCGCAGTTCGGAGCTCCATAGCGCCATAGACACAGGCATTCCGTGTGCCTTTGATGGCATTGTGATGAGTTAGCAACTTACCAGTCTGGTTTTTCCATTTGTTTATCATAGTGGACACCACGCCTTGCGCCCGGTGGGCTCTGGAAGGGTCACTCTCATGGAGCCTATCTATCATCGATGATCTATGCTTGTGTTATTCATTATGCGCCGCCCGCTCCATTGTACATACGTGCGTAGCTGATTCCGTGTTAACGTAGCAAGCCTTTGCGAGTTCAGGTGTAATATCATAGGCAAAGAGAGTGTACCCAACCGATACAGTAGAGTTGCACCGGTTTTACCTGTAAACGGGTCTACGCGAAGTGCATATCGAATAAAATGCGATATGTTGTGTAGTCGTCTCACATCGCGTTCTCACACTGGTGTTAAAACAAACACCAATCGACTCGAAGACTTTGAATTAAAGTGTTCAACATATTCAAAAGTACAAAAACATCCCTAGCGCTAGGGCACACAGCAATGATTTCAGAAACCTCTTTCCATCTATCTGCTATTACCGGCGCCTAGGCTAGGGGTTTGTAGAGTATCATATATACCGTTCAATGAGCCTTAGTTTCATTTGTTGGTCAATGAAGCAAATATACAGCCTATTCTATTTCAAGGATGATATGGCACGATGTACGTTACAAGTTTGTCCGAAATGGCGGGAAATGCCTGGACCTACGCTCTTACGCATCTACAGGAGAAAAACACATAGAACCCAAATATGTGATGTTATAGGTAGATGCTCACCCCAAAGCACAATTACAGCTGCAACAGGTTTCCTGCATTTTCCCGATGTGCTGAGACGCTTAGTGTGATATCCTTTTCTGGGGAAAGTAACTCGAGCTTACCTTCCATGTTCTCTTTAGTGAAGAGTCTTCACACTACGTTGGTCAACCGCAGTTTCTCGTATACTTATATTACTCTTGTATCCATTTCATCGGCATGCTCGGTCACAGTGCGGATGTCCGGTAGGACAATGGCGTCCTGAACTGCCAGACACCCTGCCGAACCCGGTGGCAGGTGAAACCGGCACGGTCACCGTGTCATGGTGAGCCTATGGGCAGGGTGCCGAGTGAGTCTGGGCTGGTCAACCTGCGCACCCTAAATCCCGAAGACGCCGAGCCATAGCAGTGAAGACGAGCAACGGGATTGGAGTGCATTTCAACTTACACGTTTAATATACCATCGACCCTTCGAACTAATAATTGGCTTGGCGGAATAACCAATAGTGTACGATGTAGGGTATAGGATAGTTTACATCTGCGAGTATGACTTAGCATACTGCTGTCGCTCAGCAGTATGGCTGAGATGCGTTTGATCACAACAGCAATTGGTCGATGCTGTATCTGGGGTGGAACGCGAGAGTATTAAACACATAGACTACTCCATGTTGGAAAGCACTGTGCTTTAAGCACACAAATAATCTCGCCAATTTGGATAAGACTCTTATCGTAAGAGCATTGCCGGGTGGGCGAGATTTGTACGTTGGATGTGCCAATGTCAGATTTTGTCTCATGATTCTATGCAAAAAGTCTTCTGCTGAATTCAGCACAATTCAGTCTCTGCAGCTTCCCAATCTTCGTGGACCTTCAGAGAAGGTTGCACGCCGAAAATTAAGTAATTTAGTTTGTCTAAGCTAGAGCAGTACAATTCGTGTCACTGGAGCCTTAGAACCAGCTAAGCAGGCACTGATAGGATCACAAGGAGCAGAGAGGATACATGGCCCGCTTGCACTGGGTTGCAGACGAGGCTAGAGTATTCATCATCTTGGATGATTCAATCAAAGTTTCGTCTTCAGTCTCAAAGAGTCGCCACAGAACTCGTCACACGCATTGGGGGCCCCAATTTGGGGCATCCCCTGGTCATTCGAAGCGCTCGAGACGACGCGAACCCAATGCGATCTAAATTACAGCAAACCAGCTAAGTCCTTACGGGCTGCTAGCGAGACTGTAAGGTCGACGAGGTCATGCTCGCTCAGATCATCGTAGTGTTGGACTCATTAGGCACTATATTTACCAAGACCATTGCGAGAAAGGTTAATCCTATTTGGGGAGCATTTACATTCACATTGTTCTTCGATACACCACCAGCAAAGTACGAGATGGTGTTGGTGTGCGTAAGAGTGTAAGCTCAAAGTTGAGTTAGTGCCCTTCATATAAATGATATTGCACAGGGCCTCCCCGCCGTGGGGTCTCCACTGAAGACCCTCCAGGAAAGGTGATGTTCTTAAGCGATAGCGCAACTGGCTTTGCTCACACAAGAGTGAGTTGGAATGCTCACAAGGCAGCTGGCTCAGCAAGAGCTTGAATTAGTGACGCAATTCAGCGTCACTGAGACTTGACTTGTATTAACTACTGGACTCAAACCTCTCGTTTGGTTTACTTGTTCCAGAAAGCGACTATTTATAGCTCCTGATTAGACCGGGGGGGCTAATCGGTCAATGGCGAGGATTGACATATCCTAGATTGTTTTGAAATGGTTAGTTGAGACAGGACTGACATTTTCGTACGGGCATTTTCAACACCTAAAAGATAAAGCTTCTTTATACGCGGAACTGAGAATTTCAATTCCGATTTAAACTCTCAATTTGAGATGTTCTTCTTTTCTTGTAGTAATAGGCGAATAGGTAGGTGTTTTTTTCTTCTGAGTAAATTGCACAACTCGATTTCGCCTCTGTCGCTCGGCGTACCCAGAACATTGATAAATCCCAACTTCTCATAAAGCGTTTGCACTCCTTTATTCATCTTATCAACATCCAGGGCGATAGCAAGGACGTCCGGCGTGCTCGTAGGTGCCTGGACAGATCATTTTACAAGACAACTTCAGTTAAACCTGAGACGCCTGCTCGCATTCGGGCTCCTAAAGCCAACATTAATGGGAGTCTGCGATCACATTGTGATCATCACACATGTTCACTCTGAAAATGACATTTTCAAAATGTGCGTCACTGCTTAATCCACAATGCAGTAGGCAAGCGAAGGCTAAGGCACACCTACTTTGGCCAGTGTGCTGCTCACGAGCTTCATCCCGATACCGCGCCTTCGGAACGCCCCGTCGACTTGAATCTGAATATGAGAGTACAGCTCAGGCCTTTGAACGTCGTGTCTGCCTGTGTCGCATCTGTGATTGGCAGCACGATACCTCTCGGGCAGATAGCAATTTGTGTGAAGCGATGTGCAGCGGCCGCCAGCTTTTGTGAGAAAATATTTTTTAGACACTTGCGGAATGGAGGTTGAGAGCATCACAGCCTTACTGAGCTCATGGGGATGCCTGATCGAGTGAAGCTGTGTGGCGAGACTGAATACTTCGAGTCCTAGAGATGAATCTTGTAGTCTCGCACCTTGGGAGCCATTGTGTTTTGGTAGTTGTACACAGGCCCTTGTTTGCGTAAGTGAATTCTGCTAGGAGGGGTAGGATCTCTGGAGACTAAATTTAGTTACATTCGTTTTTGGTAAACCCTATAGTGACACTAACAGTATAGGTATTAAACTCTCGCTCTGAAGCTGCACATAGAATGGATAGTCTAACTAAGCCAATTACGGCGTTGGACTATAAACTCACACACACACACGATACCTACACCATTCAAGGCTGGGCCAACCACTCGACCAATCTCGTGTCCAGGCCTTGCGTCTGACTTCGACGATAAGGCGAAGATCCTGGTGATGACTGACTCTATGATATGCCTACACCGATGGTCTACTTATGAGATCCCGGGCTGTCCTTTGGCCAGTCCTAAGGTGAAAAGGTTTCTATCGTGGTGTGAGGATGTTGGTGAGTGGAGACACTTGGGATTCAGGAGATGCAATTAGTTTCTTATCGAAAACTACTGGAGATTCATGAATTGACTTTGCATTTTGAGTGAATGAATAACATTCATTGGATATCTCATCATGAGATTCTCAATAAGAATCTCATGCTTTCTCAGCATTCTGCAAATCTCAGCATGAAGAATTTCTCATGCTCCCCGTAAAACCTTTAAATTCGGTTCTACGCTTATCATTGCGGTCTGGCACTACGCCCGGTGGGGAAATGCATTGGATAGTCACTGTTATTATCATCTGTCGAAAAATATCAGAGACAATTCAAGCAAACTCGGGGATGCTTTTTCGTTGGTAATGCCACTTACTGTTGTGACGCTTTTTAATACGAGCTTCGTAATGGAGACCCTCTACTACAGAGTCATACGTGGCACAAAACTTACGGTTTAGGTTGAGCGTTGAAAGTACTGGCTTCACGCAAGCCCCACTGACCGCCGGTCAGTGACCGGCTATACGAAGCTCTCTGTGACTCATTGATCCGTTCGGTGGAGCCTCTGTGGAGAGTTTTCATGTATAATGGTGTTCATTTGACGATATTCAGAGTTAGAAACGAAACAAGAGTCATTATTATATGAGCGCAATCCGGACCGTACTTACAAGTTGAACGGCACAACATCGAAAGTGTAGGGCATATGAAGATAATGTCACTGTATATTTTACATCGCTCCGCCCCTCTAGGAGAAACGGCCCGACGG
>JAAPAO010000396.1:0-33325 GCA_013115145.1 Perkinsus chesapeaki | reverse complement strand
AAGTGCAGAGTTTTACTATTGTTTGTATAAAACAGGTATCTTTATTTACAGGTGTCGAGTTCCTGTGATAACAGACCGCCTCGGAGACAGAATCATGCCCACCGAGGGAAGGCGGACTAATTTGTACTTGCCAAGGTTGGATTCTCTTTCCTAATCTCTCGAACGTTCCTGCGAAGAATCTGAATCTCGATTAGAGTTTCTTGAATGCGGCGTTTAACAGTATTCTCCGCGCGATGTAAAGGTAAGTAGACATTCTCTACTATACAGCTAGAGTTGCTGGGATAGTAAGTGTCACGGGGAAGCGAACCTGGATCAACGGCGCCTCGGCGTTCGAAGCTTGTAACGATTTGAGAGCTTCCCAGGAGCAGCGGTTGAAATGAGACCTATAAGTATCGGTGCATTCCTAGCCAGTTTGAGACCCCATGTTCACAGCCAGCTGTCCTTGCCTCTTGACTATGGTATTGTCACAGGTGTGAGCGTAGATAGACAGCCGGACAATGGTCTAATCGACCAAGTCCACGCAGCAGTTTTCCATGTGATGGCCAGACGAGTAGATGGCTCGCTCCCAAGTTGCTTAGTGATTTCATTGACGTGCATCTTCGGCGTCCGCAGGCGCGTCTCCCGGAATCAGCACGAGAGATTGGTAATTCGATCGGTACAATGGCGATGAATCATCGCCGATAAGAATGAGAGGAACGCCGAGAGGAACGTGACACTAATATCCAATCGTCTCTTTCCAATGATTTTTTATTCTCTCATAATTGCCTGAATAGGTTAAATTGGGCTCAAATATTCATCACTCGCGTCACGCGAGTCGCGTCACACCGGCAGCGGTATGCCAGCTACGAATCAACGTTCCATGGCATGGAGCTCAATGCCAGAGGGAGATCTCCTCAACGTTGACCGTTGAGGCTCGACGAACGCTCAACGCAGAGGGAACTTCCCTCTGGGCTTTCGTGTTGTGAAACTAATAGCTTCTAAGTGCAGTTTTTGGCATTAATAGCTCTCTCGACCCGGCAAATCGGTACTGCGTGTGGAGCTTGTTCAAGCAAGTTTATGCCGAGGCCGGAGGAGTTTAATTATCAGTCATCTATTCAAATCACTACACACGATGATTTCGGCGCAATAGGTAAATCTTATTTTCCTATTTGATTTTGACCATGCAAGAGGTAAGCTTTTCGAAGGAACCGGCGTCACCGGGTAACCAACCAGTCCGGGTTTCAGGTAGGCTGATTTAGCTCTCGTTTATCCGTCACCGGCCATCTTTCAAAAGCCTTGGCTCAAAAATAGATCCCGAAAGCAACACAGGGGTCATTTAAAATACTATTCTCTTTTGGCCGATAAAGAGTGACACTATCCATAAGAAGGTTGCTGTTGAAGAGAAGTGATAACTGGCACGACAACTCATTCTTTGCCGCGTCACATGTTCTCCGGATTGCTTGGGTTTGGTCGCGTACTAAGCTTTCTTGCAAAGAACGCCATTCTCACGCTAAGTGGGTAACTCAGCAATACTCAAGCGTAAGCGCCTCCCAATCTTTGGCATCCCTCAGCAAGTATCGCGATGGTGGAAACTCTTATCTTTGCTGGTATTATCCTATCTGTTGGTGCTGTACCTTATGGTCCACAAGGGTTCTATTGTGTTGATGACTTTCTTACTCCTCATGGTCAGAAACTGGTCCTTGAATTCAATCAAGACGTCAGCTTTCCTGCACTCAACTTCAGTACTGGGACGGTTACTCTCTATGGTCTGGCATCAGATAAAACGGTTGTGTCAGCTGTTACCCGCTTCACCTCCTCATCGTCCGCCAGCGGGCGTTCAGAGCAACTCCTTTCTATGACTCCGCTTGACGAACTCGAAAGATTCTGCCAGATTACGGGTTTACCGAAGGCCTTTCTGAGCACCAATGGAGCATATAAAATTCAATCCGATGGTGGTGTTATCACGGACCTTGTCAGCTTTCCTCAGTATGGTTCTGCCAAGGAAACCACTCTGAACTATCGGGGTTGTTATGAGTCACTTACCAATCAACACTTCGAGTCCGATGGTTTCGAGTTTGTCTTTGGCCTGGCCGCAAATGGTGATATTACAGTTGATCGTAGTGTTACCATCAAACAAGGTAGCAAGTCACTGGGTACTTACGAGTTTGGGTTTGACGGTGTCGATTACCCTTTTGCCATCCGTTTGGTCAAAAACCGTGGTAGATATTTCGACAAGTTGCTGAGTGCTTTCGAGGAGGAGAATCCTCTATCGAAGGAGGCATACTGGATGGAAGGCAAAGCATTATCGTATGACCCATTGAACAGGAAAATAACTCTGCACAAGTGATAGACTTTTTTATCGCTATTGAGAGAACGCCATCTGTTTATGGTAAACTGGAAGCAGGGAACTCAGCTCACTTGCCCTGCTATATTCCAGTTATGTGGCATCACTGATGTCATGTTCTAGATGATGGTTTTTCTGGTATTCAATCCCTGATCACCAATCACTCCATATCTTACACCAATTCATCGACAGTGTTGAGTTTGTCAGAAGGGCTGTCCACCGACTCCGTGAACTCCTACCGTACAATGTAAAAGGTGCGCAAGTGTACAGGGAATCGATGTGGAGCTAGAGCTGAGGGGCTCAACCACAAGCAGCAGAGCATCTTTGAAACTCGGAGTTCGCGAGATTGTGAGAAAGTAATGTGCTGGATCATCTATCCAAAGTTCGATTAGATGATCCCGCACACTCCACGCCATTAAGCTTGGTGAAGGGTGAACTGCCAAGAAGCTCAACGCAGGAACCGATAGCGCATCACTATTCATGCCACCTGTATGGAGCCATGCTGCGCCATAAGCTCGTACCTTAAAAGTTCGCGATTCATCATGAATATTCTTGAGCTCTGTCAATTTCCACCAGTTTTGAGTTTATCATTGGCTGGCATATCGCAGAAAACATCACTTCCTTCTGTCGCATAAAACAGTCCAGTGAGCTCCTTCTGCCCAAGTGGCTTCCACTTGCGTTAGTCAGTAATATCTCACGTCAGCACGGAGCACTCCGAGTTTGTCACGCTCCAGGAAAGCGGCTTACCATAACCCTGAAAAACAAGGTTCTCATACCCAGGATGTGACCTTAGCTGAGGATTTCAATCACCGATCAGGATTCGTCAGCCCACCCTCAAAATTAGTGAGAAATGGGCCATGTGAAGTAAAGGAGAACGGTGAGTCAGTTTGAAAATCCGCATGGCATTTCACGTCTAAAATTTCGCAAATCTCATGAGGGCGACGAATTGCAAATTCTGCGACTCCCTGAGTGCGATGTCTGCAACTCTCGCTTACGAGAGGCATGTCACGCGGGCCGCGTGACGTGGTGTTGCGCTTGACCACTTGTGACAGCCCTGGAGTGTGGGCGGAGACGTGATCAAAACGTTGATTGATACAGTCGGTAGGACAGAGTCGATTGACATTCAATATAACAGGCACACAGCTACAAACGGATACCTAGGAGTACAGGAACGTCCTACCACAAATGTTTGGGTGGCACGCATGCGCATGTTTCCTGCTTGTGCGTTCGGTAGGCTAGCCTTACCTGACAAACCACCCCGGGCACCCTCGAGAGTAAGTCCCATCGTTATGGGGCAGCGACGGATAAATTCACTCATAATTCCTCTAACTACTTGATTACGCCATGACAGTCCTACTTCTCACCATTCTTGCCTTAGCGTCTCTATCACTTTCAAGGCCAGAGAATTTCCGTAAAGAAGTTGGGACGCCGAGACCAACGAACCACTACGGTGTAGGTCCCCGAAGGGCAGATTTGTCTGATGAGCCCGCCATTTAGGTTCTCATTGTTGCGTCTGAAGGTTGGGATAACTATCGACATCAAGCTGACATCTGCCATGCTCAAGAGATACTGAGGAATAACGGCATTAGTGACGAAAACATAATCCTCTTCTCGTATAAAAAACCATTCCTCTGCTTTACTGTATTTTCTACTAGGTCCGATGATGCTGCTGACAGCAAACTCAATCCGTTCCCAGGGAAACTCTTCAATAGGCCCACCAGTGAGGCCCCCCGACAGCTCTCCTATGAACCGGAATCCCTCAGCAGGCAATCTTCCTGGTCACGACGTCCGTGAACATTGCAAGGTTGATTATAAAGGCTCTGAAGTGACCATTGAACACTTTGAAGCGGTACGCAAACGATATGCTCGATGCGATTATCAGCCAAATAGGTCCTGCTGGGGAACTCCTCGGGCGTCCCAGAAGGTTATCCCGTGCTCGAAAGCAAGCAGAATGACAAAGTTTTTATAAACCTTATCTCTCATGGAACAGGTTGAATGTTCGCTCCTGCGTCGAGCGATTAACCTTCAGCTCTTCAGCTACTTGGATTGAATTCCCGAACGAAGCCGAGCTTCACAAGGAACGGTTGCGAGATATATTAAAGGGGATGAAATCCAGAGGAAAGTGAGGACTACCTCCGGGCAGAACATCATTGACGTTGTTTTCAGGTTCGCAGAAATGGTTATATATGTTGAAGCTTGCGAATCAGGCGGCATGTTCGAAGGGTTGCATGAGATACCTGGAATGTAACACCACTGTGGTGTTCCCGACGATAATTATTCGATAAGATCTTCCGCATTGGAACACTGCTCAGCCTTACCGGGTGTTCAGTATTTATTGAATCAGATATGTTGTGACTGCAGCTAACTCGTCTGAGGACATCTGGGCTACGTATTGCCCATGGCTCTTCAGCCCCGACCATAAAAGCGTACATAATACTTCCTGGTGTAACTGTCATTATTGTGTTTCAGCATGATATAGTAGATGGCAGAGAAATCGGCACTTGTTTGGGAGATTTATTCTCAGTCAACTGGATGGAGGATTCGGAGTTGCATTATAAGTTAAAGATCAATGAGACTATTGAAAAGCAAGTGAAGATTGTCGCTCATGAGACAAATTTAAGGTCGACGAAAGCAGTCGTCGTTCGAGTTATGTTGTGCATCACCTTTGCAGTCATGTTGAACAGTTCGGAGACAGTAGTCTGGCTCAGCTGCAAGTCACGGATTTTCAAGGGACAACAAACTCCATTGCGGGTTCTGAGTGAGACGTTGCCTTCCGTATCAGTCACATGGCTGTCGCATCGCTCGCAATAAAGTGTACGTACATCCAGACATGTATGAGCGGGGACAGGCTCGAAGTGATCCCTCTTGGTTCCACACTACGAGTCAAAGGGTTTCGGCGTTGCAGTTTTTTTTAGTGCTCATGTCATATTCCTGTTGTGTCATTATCTTAACGCTTATACTGAAATCGTATACAGTACATTATATACCTTATCGCTCCGTGCTGCTCAGGTTGTCAGTCTCTCCTCCTGGTGTCGCTTTATTGAGCGAATTCCTCGGTAACACTCATAAAGTAAGAGCAAGACATTTCAATCATTGTAGCAAACCCCTCTTCAGGCGGGTCACAGTGATCTTGTCGATGAGCACCAGAGGCTGTCCGCTATAAAGCAAGCCAGCAGCGTACCGGCGCAATATGCTGCCATTCATAGCACGTCTGCCCCACTAAGCTTGAAGCATCTTCAACAATACTTCCTTGCAGGTATGCGAGGCTCTTTCGCATAGTGACGAACCCCCACAGCCATACAGATGAATTGCGTACCGTGAGGGATCTGCTGGATGCCGTTCAAAAGAGGGTAGCTTCGATGCACGGTATATGTCCAGTGTTCATATCAGGCTCGTTTTATTGAGCGTGAAATGGAGAAACGAGGCACATCCGAAGTCCTATAGGACACTTCGTCTTTGTAATCTTGTTACATATTCATCTAGGTACATACCGTGCCATATTTCCAAGGTGATTATCAGGTTCGTTATTTTCGAGCAGTCATTGGTAATAATATACCATCAAGATTAATGCTGCCGAAGGCTTAGGTCAAGCATGCCTTAGGAGGAATGTCGTCACCGTCATTTGTTGTTTTTATTTTACGAGAGCTTCAGCATTTCTAAGGTGTTTGTCACCGGAGATATTTTACTGTTGAGTTTTGTATCCACCAAAGTGCGGAATCTGTCACACAGTGAACTGAGGCTCTTCGGTGATGCGATTACAGTTGCGAAAGTACATCGATAAAATTTTTTGAACAGGCGATTGGGAATACCTTGCCCAAGTTATGCAGATCCGAGCTGGGTGATAGGCAGCACCAGCTTGTTTTCTATTCCTCTTGAAATCCACTAACTAGTGTCGATTGGTGTATCACTGTTCTATAATCAAGGTAAGTCTAACGCATGCGTGCATTCGTATAAAAGAGGTTTATAATACACGGCAATGCAACTAAACACCACTCAGTTCAATTCATGCTCTTTCAACAGCCCAATAACGAAGCATGAGCGTGGTAGCGCTAGGACGCGGGCCGGACGAGCATGACGCTGCGGTTTATATGAGCGTTTTTACTCGTGTAAAACCGCTCGTACGCACACGCTTATTTCGCGCCCCGAAATTTTCAGCGCGTACTTGGTCTAATTTTGCGCTGTTACCGAATGTCACCATCGCTGCAATGGACTGCCTTTTTGCGCCCTGTCTTACTTGATCCTCATAGTGGATCCAATGTGCTTAGTGACGGCTGTGGTTCCGGTTCGAGGATTGATTTGGATACTAAATAGTTTACATTCTTCACAGTTTGTGTTTATATTCAACTGCTAGGAAATGGTGGTCACCACTTCTGGATATGATGATGGTTCAACCACCACAACAATCGATATACGAATCAAATCTAATTGGGCCGAGAGATGGGTAATGGATCGAGGCCATGGCGGAATGGCTAGAGGTGTCAGAATAATAATGTAGGTTGAGAAAGTGGACTCCTCGAAATGGTTGGCGATATTCTTTTGTGAGGCTGAGACTATTAAACCTGCTATCCCGAATAAGGAGAATAGTCGAGGATGGAAAGGCTTTTGGAAGGAGGTAATAAATAAGTGGGGGATGATAGGGTATATATTAATATTAGTTTGTATGGTTCATAAGTTCTGTTATAAGGGGAATGGCCCAGCTTACTTGGAATGATAATATATGTAATAATCGATCAACCCGTCATAATTCTACCTCATTTTGTATCTTTTAGGGACTGGCCTCGGTATACTTGCCGGTGCTTGTGTAGGCAACTGGTGTGTGGGTATATGTGCCTTCATAGCGTGTAAGAATCTTAGCTTCAACCGTGCAGGATAGTAACGAGGTCCAATACAGTACCACATCTTGTTCAGGTTGCTATACAACTGGGTTTCCTTTACTCTTCGGCCCCCCTGAGTTAAAGCCTCTTGTCGGTTCTGGTATATATGGCCTTAACGGCACTCTTCTTGGTATGGCCATGGCCTGCTTCGACCTTCGAGCTTCCCAAGCTAGAACCTGTAAGTCCTACCACATTTTGGTTATAAGTTGTATTGTCAGTTGATGAGGTTATGATTAGCTGTTGTAGACTATTTCTACCATTGAGTTTTATGTCTGTTTTCTGTGCGGTTGTGACTCAATGGCTTAACTCTAAATGGACAGCTAAGACAGGTATTCCAGGATGTTCATGGCCGTAATAATAATACCATATTTCCGCCAAATCATCATCATTATCACCCTCAGATACAATATCTCGATGTGGACCTGGATGGCTTGTGCAACTTTAACAACTAACTTCCGTAAGGCTGCCGTGGTAGGTCAATGAAAATACATTTTTCATCAGAAACTATCTACACTGGCAACCCGCCCTCAGCGCCCCAATACGGTCAAATAACAGCGGAGTGGTTCTTCCGTAGTTGGATGACAGGGATCTCGCAAATGATGTTCAGTAATAATTACTAAGCTATAGTCTTTTCTATATTATTTCCCTCCCCACAAAGGTCTCAATATGGGGTCCGGATTCTGCCTCCTGGTCGGTGCGTTCATCGGATCTCCCAGTTCATGTTTCTTTACCATTTGGGGGTCCCTCATTGGTGTGGTGACTGGCGTTCTACTTGGAATGCCGTTTAACTCTATTATTGGTCTAGGTGTGGTAATAGTGGGAGTGCGAGGAGTAGTCTGAGACTGATTTGGCTGAGTATGTCAACTTAGATCGGTTTCAACCCTATCATTTACGCCACTGGTATGGGAGGGCAGTTCGTCGCTCCGAGTCTGGTGGGCTTTATCTGGATGACATTTGGTTGCGTATTGTGTGGAATATTGGCGCAATTGGCGACTAATTTGGCTGTAAGGAGGGTCCGGGGATCGAACCTGGGTGCATCGATTGCTGCAGGTCCTTCCGTGGGGCGGTGGATCATATTCTGTTCCGTTCACGGTGATGACGACATTCATGTTCGGCTTATTCCAGGAGGATTTGGTTGCTAGGGTGAGTGTAGGGCTCTAAGCTGAGCTATCTTGCATCTAACCACATTCGACCTAAGATACTTGTCTAGGTTCCTCTAATGCCTGCTCGATTATGGAAGAACATCGAACGTGTTTGGTCTGCTAAAAGCCGTGCCAGTCAAGCCTGTATGATACTTTGTAAAATCTTGAAAGCCGGCGTGAAGGGCAAATCCTCGAAGACCGGAGCCGACTACTCAACTGGTACTACTGTACCATCAACTGAAGTAAGATAAGGTGGTGGTGACTCGGAAACCACGCTAGACCTGTGTGTTCAGAGCTCTTACTGCTCCAGTGAAGAATTACACAAGGGCGTTTCCACTACTACTCTTCAGAGCAACTCGAGCACCGTTCGGACAGCCTCATCGGGAGAGCAACGACCAGCTGCTCTTGGAGAGGAGGCAACAGCAGACCAAGGGAGTAGTAACAATAGGAATAATTTGAGGAGAAGGTGAGGGAAAAATGCAGGGTGCCGGGATTGAACCTGTGGTAGGTCAAGTGTTGGAGCCTACTTGGCTGAGGAAGGCAGAATGACTGAATTAAGGGCAATGGGAGAATCTACTACTGTTAAGATCTCTGAGTAAGACCACGTTATGGTATGGTCACAGCTTACGATAGAGTCATCGGCGCGGCAATATGGGTGGGCGAGGGTGGTCTTAGATTCCTCATTGGCATCGGCAGTGTGTCATTTCGGAAGATCCCTGTTGGTTTTTTCCCGTGAAAATCTGGAAGAACACGATTTCCCGGAATCTTTGGTAATTTTCCCCTATAGGTCGGATATCCTATCCCTCATGATCACAGCCGGTGACATCGGCAGCCAAAGCGGATTGACCGAGGAGGATGGTCCTTCGTCTGGATGGCGTAAAGCAATTGTCGATACTGCCCTCCGAACCCACGGCTCAAGACTGGCCAAGTTTCTGGATGAACATTTGCCGTCGGATGATATATCGTTGAAAGATGCAGCAAAGGAGATTGCTACCACCACTGTTGCGGTGAAGAAGATCGGCAACTGATGATGCACCGATTATGTTAATAATAAGAATGATTAATAAATTTATATCACTATCTTCGGTGCTGCTGCTGCAGCTGTCGTAGTAGTAGTTTATATTTCTTAGTTCCTCCTCCTCCTCCTTTTCTCCTTCTCTGCTGTTGCTGCTGCTATCGCTAGTTCCTCTCGCCGGGCTTCGACGTCTTTCTCTTCCTGTTGTGATTGTCGCCTGCCTCCACGTGAGTTGTGGTAAAGGCTTGTTGGAATAGTATATGTATTTATTACCTGAACTTTATCTATCTCAATGTACTTGTCTCCGCTACTGCTGCTTGAGCATTTTGTGGTGTTCTTTATTACTAAGCATTACCAATTGTTATCAGTTGTTGTTTCACCACCGTTCATGGAGGGTTCATACAACCCTTACTCTTCACGTCACTCTTTATCATCATCAACAGCAGCAGCAGCTCATCATCATCATCAACAACAACAACAGCAAGGTTCGCCGTTGCAGCATCCGTTAATAGAGCCACCAACAGCGCAAGGCAATGCAACGAGCGCATCGTTGCTGTCTACAGGGGGCCGGCCACCAGGGGGTGGTGGGGGTGATATGGGTGACATTCTTGGGGTGATGGGATATGATGGTAGTAGCAATGATGAAGCTAATCGAGGGGAGGGTCAACAGTCTGGTGGGGATGGTAATATGTATGGTATGCTGGGCAGCAGCAATACAAGTGCTGGTGGGGGTGGAAATAATACAGAATCGGCAGATCAACAACAGATGGTGCTTCAACAGTTGTTGTTACTGGAGCAATTACAGAATCAACAAGAGCAATCTGGGGTAAGAAGGGCAGCAAGAGCACATCGTTATGTATTTTCAGATGGATGCCTCCAATCTGGTTGGTCTATTGGGCAACGCCGATGATGGCGGCGGCGGCGGCGGTCATCACCACTCTTGCAACCCCAGTGGTCATGATGGTCTTACTGGTAACAACAACAATAATACCAGAACCGGCATTAATTCTGGTATGAGCTCATCATCATTTGATAACAGTGGAGGAAACAACAACACTTCGACAAATGAAGATGAAATGCAGTTAAGTTTATTATTACAACAACAAAGAGAGGCAGCGGCAGCCGCTGCTGCTGGGGGAGGGGGGGCATCATCATCATCTGGAGGGGGAGGAGGAGGGTATGGATGTGATGGGATTAATCGAGGAGGAGGATCGACAACAAATCAGAACAATCATGTAGGAGATAGATTAAGATACGCGTTATTAACCACTTTCTGGTTTAGAGCATTCAACAACTCCAACAACAGTTAACCTTCGCCATGGCTCTACAACTCTTACAGCAACAAGGGGGCAGTGGTGGTAGTGGGGGCTCATCTTCCCCCTCGACACTACAACAACAGCAACAGTTACTTAGCAGTAGGAGGAGGAATGCGATATCGATAAAGAAGAGGAGGCTATTGTTGTTTTAGGTTATGGAGGTAGTGGTGGCATCTCTCCATCTCTGTTGGCAGCATTATCGCAGCAGATGCAACAACAACCCTCAGGTGTCATGGGTAGGAGGCAGGCTCGTTGTTGGTGTTGGGGGCGTAGAGTTGTTGTTGATGGTCAGCTGAGAGCGGCGGTGGGATGAAGCATGGTGGAGAAGAGAATAATTCTGCACTGGCTGCAGCGGCGGCGATGATGATGCAACAACAATCAGGCGGCGGGGGTGATATGTCGGGCATGTCGGGCGCTCGGCAACGCCAGCAGCAGCAGCAGGAGGCCTCCCAGCAAGATCTTTTTGGTCGATCCGGGGGCGGTGGCGGCGGAGTGGGTGGTTCGTCGTCGGGGTATTCGGCAATGTCAACCCATCAACAGCAAATACTTCATCAACACGTGGTTGACCATTTTGATATGACAAGTGATAGATGGACGCAAGCCACAGGCAAGCAGTTAGAGCTCATCATAAGGTAACGTTGCTGACCTGTCGACTACCTGGATGTTAATAATGCTCCTGCTGCTTAGGGCCCTTTACCAGTGCAATCCCCATATGAGAGAGAAGGGTGACTTGGCGGCAGCGATATGGCACTCGGTCGGGATGTTATGTTTGCATCGAGCAACAGCAGTAGCAGCTGCAGCTGGCTCGACACCGACAAGTGGTACATCCCCCTCTGCTGGTGGAGCAAGGAAGAATAAGAATGCTTCTATGGTCTCCTCGGCTGCGGTAAGGCTGTTGCTGCTGCTTGCGGTGGTGATGGGCTTCTTGCATTGTTAGGAATTAAGGACTTTACTGATGACGTCGAAGGAGTGGCAGGTTGCAGCTGCGGCCGTTTTTTCAATTGCACATATAATCAACTCCCTTTATTCTGACAAGTGTGGTCGAGTGGACCAGAAGTCCCTTCTTATGGCCCTAACCCTTGCAGCTAGTCCAAATAGTGTAAGCAACAGCAGCAGCAGCAGCCACCACCGTTAACTGTTTTATTTTTCAGCTTACCGAATCGGAGCTTCTGGGTATCTCAAGGCTTCAGCAAAGCATCCTCGTCAACGTACCGGTGAAAGCTCTCACAGACGAGGTGGCGCCGAGCCTGATTGATCCGTATATTAGAGTAGGGCGGAGCGAAGCGCTTTTTGTTTTAAATTTTTGTAACTCTGTCAGAATCTAAAACCGTTAATCGACCTGCTCTATCCGACTCTCTTGGATGAGACAAGGCTTCCCGTGTTTGAGAGGAGCGCCCTCAGGTAGACCGTGACCTAGCTGCATCGCTCCGCTAGAAAATATTTATTTTCAGATATGCCCTACAAGGGTACAACTCTAGATTATGCCTCTTTGCTGACTCTCATCTTTTGGCCCTTACCTCGATCGCATTAGCCTCCACTGAGTTTGGTATTAATGTTACTCAACTTAGTCATCCTTATCGGCCCAATGTCCCATGGTATCAACTGGTCGGCGGGGAATCCGCGGCTGCTAAGCGCTCCCGGAAGAATGGCACTTGCATCGAATCAGATCTCCATGTTGCGGTCCAGCTATTACTGAAGTACTGTAGATCAACGGCAGCAGCGGCAGCAAGACGGGCTGCTGCGGCGAAGGTTATCAATGATGGGACAAAAGGAACATCACCAATGAGAGGAGTGTTACCTGGAGTTGGCGGCGGAGCGCTACCCCGAAGGTTGGAATTTGATACTAACCAAAAACTGGGTGTCTCGATTCTGGGAGACGAGGTGGTTGAAGTGGACCCTGGCCAGCAGGCTCTGTGTATGGGTGTTCGACCAGGGTGGAAGATTGTTAAGGTTAACGATCATGCCTTCTCGGGGGAAGTATTGAGGCATGTCATTGGACAGAGAGGAAGGTGTATAATAACGTTTGAGGTGCCAGCTGATGATGCTGCGGTCACCGCTGCTGCCGCGGCGGCGGCAGCGGGGTTGAACGGATTTGGTACTGATTCGGGGAGCACAACGGTGACTGGTGGAAGCGACTGGATGAATATTGGCAATCCTGGGGCACCTATTCCGGTTCCAACCAAGAGGGGGGCATCATCTCAGCAGCAGCAAGGTTCGAAGCAAGGAGGAGGAGCGGCCAGCCCTAATAAGCGAAGAAAGGTGGCGGCGAAACCGAAGGCGAAGGCAACTGCCACCGGGCGAAGCCGGAAAAATTCTGCGCCGGTAGGTTGTCGGTCGGGGGACAGTTTTTGTGTTATCGTGGTTGTTGGTGTTGTTAGGTGATTGATAAGCCATTGATAGAGGCGGCGACGGATTCAGTAGAGGTGGCTGCTGCAGCCATGGCGGCTGTTGGACTAGCTAACACAGTGGCGGTGGAAGTTAAAAAGCCAGAAAAAGAATGTTCGGCTGGGCTACCACCAAAGGTTGGAGACGTTGCTGAGAAAATGGTAAGGTAATGAGGCTTGAGTCAGCAGTTAGTTATCTTCCAGATTGACCCTTTTGTCACTTCGGCAGCGTCGGCGGCGACCTCGCCACCGACCAGCCCTCCTTCTTCCGCTGCTGTTAGTGGTGGTGTGCTCCAAGAGTTGCCTCCAAGCGCTGAGATATCCCCAGCAAGTGAAGAGACGATGCCGGCTGGTCCTATAACCCATATGCCGGCTTTGGAGGGATATGCTCTAGAGGAGAGCAGAGAGACGGCGGCGAAGGCGGGGGCGGCCTCGGACATGCTAGCCGATGCTGCGGCTGAACTAGCCCATTTGGCACCGGTGGTAGGAGGAGGAATTGATGATATCACTCCAGTGACGAGTGTTGAAGAGGAGGAGAAGGCTACTGCCGGCGGCGATGGCGATGGTGGTGGGCCTTCCACTGACGGACAATGTATTGAGAAGGCACCAGAAGGGGATCAAGAGGATCGTGGAGCAGGAAGGGATGATGACCCGATTTGCGCCCCTGATGATGCTGCGGCGGCTGTTGTCGAGCGTTACGATTCTGCTACGACAGTGTAGCTGTTGATTATATTATTATTTCATTATTATGCATTATCAACCAGCCGCCACATCAGTTTTATGAGATGATGTCTTATTACTTTCTGAGGCGCCAACACCGCCGCCGTCGCCGCTTGTCTCTTGGTCCAGCTGTTTAGCGGGTGAGTTTACTACTCCCATTGAGTATTCATCATCTTCCGCTACCCCTGTCCCCTACTACCTGCTACCGCGGTTCTTGCTCCTGCTGCTCCTGTTGTTGTACTAATTTCATCATGACAGGATGTTATTCATCCTGTAGTGTATTATATGTATTATTTAAATATTCATCACCAACTCATAACAATAATTACTTTTGGCACGTGGCCATGGCTAAGCACTCGAGGATTGGGCTAAGCTGTTAGGGGCTTGGTAGTTACATCGCCCCCCGCCCGCCGTCGATACCATTATAGGATGCCTTTCATGCCTTAACTATCTCTTCTTAATTATGATCATCATTTTCGACCACCAATCACGTACCACAAACCAACCCTTACCATGAACTGCTGAGGGGTTATATCTACTTGATGTCTTACGGGGAAGTGGTGGTCAGTGAAGGTTGAGGAGAAGGAGGCCGCCGCCGCCGTCGTATACTTCTGCTGCTGCTGCTGCATTATCAACAATGCGAAGGAATCGTATCTTGAAGAAGTAACTGTTAAGATGTTGCGTTGTTGTTGATGGTGTGTAATAAGATGGGTGGTTATGGCTGCTGCTGCTGCTGATGTTGGTTAGGTTTTTAATTAATACTACTCTCGACTATTAGTAGACGGTCGTCGTCCTCGTCGGCATTAGCAACATCATCATCACCATCAGTGCTCCAACAGCCCTCCTCGGACCACTCCGTAACAAATAATTCACCGATTGCAGGGTCGTACTACAATCGAAGCTCAAGCATGATGAGGGACGATCGTGGCGGGGGAGCAACGGCACCAGTTGGAGTAGGAGGAGGAGGAAGAAGCCTACCATCACGGGATAAGTCAGCATCATCATCCTCCTCGAGAAGCTCCTCCTCCTCATCCTCGAGAGTGCCTCCTGAGGGGAATGGAAGGCCTCCGCCTCCTCCTGCTGGGTCAGGAGGTAGAATCACATTGACTGCTGCTGCAGCACCACAGGTGGCACCGGTGGTGACATCACCACCACACAATGACACCTACGAACGGAGACGGCAAATCCAGGAAGACTATGCCTACTTCGTCAAGAACACATATTCACGGCAATGTAAGGAAGAGGATCAGGATACTGCTCATGCTGCTGCTGCTGTTATTGTTGTTGAGGAGGAGGAGGTTCATTATCGAGGCTTTCATGAGGGTTATTAGGTGCACTGCTTGGACACAACTTTCATATTCAACTGTGCAGTTTGGGGATATATGACCTAGTGCCCTACGACCAAGATACTAGATTGGTATCGGTCACGCTTATGTACATATTTTACAAGTATCAGCTGCATCCATGCGACATCGCTTTGAATCTTGCGACCACTCTAATCTATCTACAAGTAGTTGTAATAGGGTAGAAGGTTGTTGAGTCCTGAGTCGGTGGTTGCAGGACACCCCCAAGGAGACTTTGATAGAACTTGGTCAACTCGGCCATAACGCTTTCAATTTGGTGGTCTATCACACCTATTTGGCGCATGCATGGAACGATGATGTTACTATTAAATTGAAGGATTGGTAGGGTATTGGGAGAGATTAGGTTGAAATCGATCAGGTAATCGATTAGGTATAATGAAGTTGGACGGTTGTATTTCCCGTCAATTGCTGCGATGAACGACTACGTTTGGGCAGTCTTCTCGAAGGGCCGACAGTTTCATTTATTCGTCGAGGAAAGTAGTAAAGATAGCAACAGCATGAGCAGTCTTGGTTGTTGAATCAACCTAAATGGAATCTTTCAGGACGGGTCGGCCGTTATGTGAAGAAGCTCTGTTCGCTACCGATGTGATGACAAATGGTTTTTATTCGTCCCTGAGCAGCAGAAGCAGCAGGTGGTGGTGATGCATGGTGGTCATATTGGTTATGCATACTGCTGCATACTGCAGACTGAGGTTGTTCACTTACACTATTGCTTGACACAATTATTGTTATCATTTTCATCATACCTCGCGCTTTGTCCTTGAGTTTCCTGGCGCGTGAGAATGACGGTTATTCAGCAATGCCGGCTGCTACCGCCGCGGGAGGTATGTCATCGTCGGACCTGCTGCTCAAGCAGATTGACGGTCGTCTACGGGAATTGGTTGGATTGATTGATAGGATGCACGAAGAGGTTATACAAGGGCGAGGGGTGTATCGTCGAAAGTTTGACGAATATAGAAGTTGTCGGTATGAATGGGGCTGATGTCAGTTAATTACCGGGAGCGACGCTGTCACTGAAAAGCCTTCGATATCGGAGGAGGACCCCAAGGTTACTGGAAGGCTTAATGACCTGTCGGAGGTATGGCGTAGTGGTTAAGGAACTGGTTTAATATTCTCAAGGTCGCTGGTTCAATTCTCAGTCTTTGCTTTTAGAAATTGTCCAACTTGATTTTGTCATACACAACGGCTGTTAATGGATTGAGGAAGGAGTTGTACGAGCTTTGTGCGGAGGTAAACCGTCACGCGCCACGAAAATGCCAACATGGATTCACGGGTCGAGCACGCATAGTCCTCCATTAGTTTCCGGGGACTTTGCCTGGAGTAAGAAGTATACATTTAGGCGAATGCACCACGAAGCTTCCTGCCTCGACGCCTTGCAATGGAACGCTGTTTTTCTGAAACGTATCTTTTTGCTGTTTGAAGTGCATGGTTGAAGCTCAGGATTCGCGTATAGCTGAGAAGACATCGACAAGTATTAATTCGGATGCTCTTCGGGCGGCGGCTTTGTCAGTAATTCACAAACCTGTCGGTCGTGGGTTCGATCCCCGGTGGCGTCATTTAAGGTCGAAAAAGAAAGGCTTGCTGCACTGGAGAAATACGCAGAATCTCTACAAAAGCCCCCCCTCCCATCTTGAACCTGTGCGACCTTGGTGCATCATCATAGAAGGGAAGAACGGGACCAAAGGCATCGATAAACGAGAAACGTTTCCCGTATTAAGCGATTTGGTTGGAGGACATATGGGCCTGGAAGATGTTAAAAATATCTTAACCTGAAGGTGGAGGTTTTCATCGACCAAATGCTAGGGTTATATCAATCGGGGCTCAGTCAAGCGATGTCGACATGATTGCTAATTTATAGCTCTGTGGACGGAAATCAAACGCCTTTCCCGAAATACTATTCCGAAATAGAGGAGCTTTTCATACCGACTTTTCCTCGGCAAATGTCTTCGACCCCCCCTGCCGATGACGCCTCTATAGATGGTCTGCAATCTGAGGATTATGTTAAACTGAGGGAGATGATAAATAAACATATAATTTATCCTATACAACAGCAGCAGCAGGAGGACGGAAATAATAATAATACCACACTTCCTAGGAATCATGCAGGAGGGTATAGGGCCTCGTGGTGACTAGAAGAGTCTTGTTGGTAGGCCGGTTGCCAGCGACCGAGGCAGCAGCATCAGCAGCCCTCCGAGCGCGGTGACCTACAAGAATCTGATATCTCTGCTGTTGCCGACAGCTCAAGAGTATCATAATATCAAAAAGCGGAAGCAGGATGATGCTGAAGAAGGGGGAGCAACTGAGGTTGGAACCGCATAAAATTAATCATGGAGAAAGGATTATTTAAATCAGACGGGCAAATCTGGTCGTCGATCGGTGCGACGACCGGCGGTGGCGGCGCTCGACACGGAGCTCGGTTGGCAACCAGGAATCAGAACGCACAGTCCGAAGACACCCACGCCCCCTACCCTCCATTTCAGGGAGAGTAAAGGAAAGAGCGGTATGGTAAATCTGGCAAGATGGTGGTTTAGCAAGTTTGGATTTTTAGAAGGCAAGGTGTTGAGCACTACATCATTCCGGGAATCCTTGGCGCCACCGACAAAGGAGGCACTTCGGACGTTGCAGCTTTTCCGGGGATTCTGCATCTGCAACTTCACAGCTTTGCGATTGGTTACCGATATCTCTGGCCGGCGGCCAGCAGTTCGGGTGCCTATCACACGTAATGATGAAGGGGAACTGTGGGGGAGGGAGGGGGTGATTTTAATCTATATCTATTTATTTAGTGTATCTATATAAAGGGTACATTCAACCTTAGATCCCCCCCCACACTGGACGATCCTTTACTCTTTAGGATGGGCAAAACTCTAGGGGCTCGAGTTTTCTGTGCGGCTTTGGAATGTTATATAGATGCAAGTCGGCTGTTGAAAAATTGAACTTATTAAGGGCTTCATATACATAATAACATACAACACACAAATACACCAACTTCACATACAAATTAATATTTACAGATAGACAAATGGCTCGTTCTCAGCTGCCAGGCTCGACTCATTTATATTTGACATGGCAAATTAGATGTATTAGTTCATACGAAAACACATCAGTAGGGTGTTGAAAATGTTGGAGGGGGCGGGAAATGCCGTTGACGGATGAATTATCGGATTTTCTAACACCTTTGTTATAATATCTTGTCGCCAGCGATTGTTAATTCCCCTCAGGGTCGCGTCACATAGAGCTACTGTTAGAGGCCCAGATGCCCTTGAAAGGTATCAACATTAAAGGTGAAACTAATAGAGTAAGTTATGGGTCCTGTTATTGGACGTCTGCTTAGAAGCGGTGCTAAACGTTATTATAACCTCTGGTATCCTTTTCATTTCAATCCAGTATAGTTGCCTGTAGGGGGGATGCAATGATTTCTAGTATCGAGGTTGCTTTGCAGTTCTCTGCGGAAAGGTCCCCGGTTCAAACCACAGAGGTGACATTTAATGTATTTTTAGATTACCATCGGAACGTTGTGGTTGCTTATGGCATCTCGGTCATTAACCAGCCAATCGGACCTCCAGCGTCATCAACGACTGGTGAGGGATATAGCGGAGAAGTAGGGCGTGGGTTCTATCCCGGCACATTGCATTTTCTTATTAGGTTTAATTTGGATGTCCTTGACAGTGCTAAGGAGCGACAGCTGCTGTTAGCTTATCTCACAGGTCCCTCGCCTTTGCCCTATCAGATTGTTGTTGACGATTTTACCAGGTCGTAGTGGCATCGAGACCATCGTGAGGAGTTCTCTTTGGTCGCCGATTGAGGAAGGAAGGAGCGGTATGGAAAATGGGGATAAAGAGCATGATGCGAAGAAAGCCAGACTAGATCCTGGTGACAGCTGGTAGGACATATCCGTCACGCGCCACAGAAATCGGAAAGTGGGACCATTTTTTGGGTTAACGTGAAGCTGCTTTGGGATGTATTTCCAGCAAAATCATTTTCCGGCAGTTCCCTCCGGGCTGAGGCAGTCGGGCGTCGTATTGTTATCGAGGAGAAGTTGTCAACCTTAAACGAGCAACTTAAGGAGGCCCACAAACAGCAGCAACAGCAACAGGTAGATCGTGTGATTTCTCGCGCGCCACAAATTTACCCTCTTCAGGCCACTGCCGCTGCTGCCAAGGCTAATCCAGCGATTTCTCGTGCGGTGGCGGCATTAGTACAGAAAACGGTGAGACTTGGCGAACCGGAAGTGACCTGATGATTTGGTTTCAGAGGATTCAAGCTGCGGTGTCCAGTGGGTATCGTGCCGATGTGGAAGGGGACGGAATAGCGCCCCCGGAGACGCCGAGCTCCTCGGGCCAGGAAGGTAAGGAGAGGGTAGAAGTGTAGCTGCATTGATTGACAGATGAGATGCGAACGGAGAAAGCGATACCGCTGATCACATCGGATGTTGTTGCCGCGGTGAGCTCTGACAATCCCGAACTGATCGCCCTTGAAATTGAGCTTGAGGCCAAATTGCAGTTGCAGAAACAGATTCTGGTAAGGTTCGAACTCCGGCGTCAATGGACGTGGTTGGTTAGATTGAATATTATAGAGTGAGCGACATGTTGCGGATGGAACGGGAACTAGTGACATGCTACCAACGTCGAGGGAAGCATCTTGAAATTGAGAAGACTAAGGTAAGGTTTGGACTTTTGGGAAGTTAGAGATTATGACAGGCATTAACGATGCTGTTGGAGCACACCAAAGGGGCTGAAGTTGACGCTGATTTAAAGCAATGTCAACTCGCGGTGAGTTAGTTCGTATACTTTACTGCTGTTCTAAGTTGTTTTTAAGGTTACACCGCGAACGTTGAAGGCCCAGGACGACAGGATGGCACATCGTCAGGATTCTCTGACTGTCCAAAGCTTGCATATGTGATTGGCTGAAACACGCCTAAAGTGGTATCATTGTTCCAGATGATGTGGGAGTTGAGTTATGACAAGTTAATGATAGATTAGTAATGTCAAACAATCAGAAACAAGACGGAAAGCTTCCACGTGGAAACGATACAACAGGAACGCTGAAGAGCCCGGTTGGCATACAGCGAAATCTGACCCAAAACGTCACTTCCTTCACATCGCAGCGCCCATAGTTCTCCTTAGTTGTTATCTCATACCGTGTCGGGGAAAGACGTTTCTCGAATATACCAAAACCATCGTAATTACCTCGTTACTCCTTTTACCATGCTCGTCAATTCCCCATATATAATATATGGGGAATTGACGAGTAATATAAATATATGATATATTTATATTATCCAGCATAGAGTTAGTTCGTAAATGAATCATCAAAGATCAGACAGGCTTGAAGATAGGGGTGGTGGGGAGGTAAGATGTTAATCGAATGCATGACGGAAGGTACCGAGGACTGCCGTCATAGACATATAGCCTATTTCCTTGAACCTCGAAGTTGGTGGATCACCTGAAAGATTAGTGCATAGTATAACTCTCCTGAAGGACCCATTGCGCGCTGGATTGGTCGATTGGTATAAATGGACATATGACCATTGTAAATGGATCCCTCCTCTCTCTTGAGCTCATGTGGATTTTAACGTATATAACTCACATCACTTGGCAATACGCTTACATAATATATCTCCTATTGATTGTTGGACGAATCTGTATGATACTGTACAACAGGTCTTCAGTGTTATCTCGGAACCATCTGAAGAGGCTGTCCTGTCGAGCGAGGCCTTTAATGAGAAGGAGAAGTCCTTCCTTTTGGACAATTTGACGACGCAAGTTGCGGAGTTTAGCATTTCTGCCAACTGCCAGATCTACGCCAGGTGGGTCGAATGCCGCGAACGCTTTACGGAAATCGTTGTGAGATTTAAACTCTTGCCAATGTTGAAGCCATTCTGGAGGGCTTTCCTTTGGCTAGTCTTGCGGTGGACTCCACACCTACGTGCAGTTTCCGGGGTGAAATGAAAAAGTGAAGGAGCCCAGGTAAAAACCATCACCAAACTCACGAGTGCAGTAAAAACATTTAAAGTCCGAGTGCAGCATATCCGAGAGCTTTTTCGGCGGTCGGCGCTTGCTTCTTGAGATTAGAATTACGAAGTTGTCAGTGGTATCTTTACCACTATCAGATGCCTTCAGCAATCCACGGGCATCAAGCCGACGAAGCACAAGTTGAGCAAGAAAAAGGTGAAGCAGGCAATCGTTGAGATGAGCCTGCCTGGCTGTTTAGGGAGCTGATACTGGCGAATGGGTGCTGGCAATACATGGTTACGGCAACCTTACTACTTCCTGGACCTGGATGAAAGTGGGGTCTAAAATGCCCATGTCGTGGATCGAACTTGCGACCTCTTCAGCTCGCCTTGAGCCTTTACAAGAAGGGCTTCAACGTTTTATTAATAGATTTGCCCGGGTTTGGCAAATCAAACATATCTCAAAACATAAGGTGTCCACCGGAGAGATGGCGACCTTGGGAAGCATCCATGATTTCACACGTCAGTTCACGTCCGGCACCGAAGTATCTCATCACTTTCATAGGTCCTATCGGAGTTCGGCGTCCACCAGTGTAGAGTGGTGGCCTGTTATGAAGGAGCTGGGATGCTTTTCAAGCTGCTAATGAAGTATCCCAATCTCATCGGCACTCACCATATCCTTTATAATGTCATCCCATACATTACGCCCATGCCGTATTCTCCTAATCGCAGCCAATAATCGATGATGACGCTCTCGAGTCGTACTGCAGCCCGCTTAGACTGACATCCAAAATACGTTCGCTCGGGAACGGTTTCAATGTAGTCATCAGTAGCATATCCGTCAGCCACCAATCTGGACAGGTTTGGGTCGCCTCTGACAGAAACTCGTACGGTGGGATTGCGCGGCGTGACGTGCAAAAGGTAAATCGACGTCACACTTTCGAGATTCGAGTCTGTTTATAGATTACCGAGAAAACATTCCAAATGCTTACGAAGATCTCAGAGGACAACCTTTGTAAAGAAAGGGTGATAATCGCCAAAGTCACGCGCCAAGATATTGCCGAGATGCAAGCCTATAAATCAGATGAGCCCGGTATGTACCACAGGGACGTCATCCCAAAACCCTATTGGTGTTGGCAGGTCTAAGCAGCCTCCGTATCCTATACCCTTCGAAGTATTTTAGAGTTTATGCAACCGAATTCATCTCGGGCTCGAGGCTTCCACCATACGCTCCGGTAATGCAACCTCGAAAATGAATACTCTTTTGGTCGGAGTATTAGTCGACCGATTAGCAGACCGGATAGGCGGTGCTTTACTGCTTGCCCCTACGATAGTGTCGTGATAAGTAAAGGTTGCCCAACAAAAACGAACGATGAGTACGGTCATTTTTCTTCTCGCTCGCTTTCACGGTGAAACGGCTGGGAGTTCTGTCATGAAAATTATACCAATCGATTCCCCTTGTCTTAAAGCTGTACCCTTGAAGGTTTCAACCAATTTTCATCACTCTAACGCGAAATATTCAATTTTAATCAACTTGCCCAACAAACGCGAACGCACTGTAGAGGACATCTATTAGATGTTAAATTGGCGCTCGGTGAGGAGAAATGCTCAGTTATATATTCGACGAGGGAACTGACCCTCGTTGAGGGGGGAACCTGAGGTGTAGAACGAAACCAATCGATATTGTTGATAAAACAATAGGTATAGGTCAGAAAGTTGGTACTACCAACTTTTTAGACGTTTTTAGACCCCCCCACAGGCTGTGGGGGGGTCTAAAAACGTCTTTGGTTGGTAGTACCGTATCATGGTAGGTAATGGCAGCCCCTGGTGGCCTAAGATGGGCGTTGGTGGCCGGAAAAGAAGAACCGGGATTGGACGAGCTGCCGAGACGGCAGACGAGAGATGATGCGCTGCAGGCAGGTTGACTGCTTGCTCATCTTTGCTCATCATTTTCGCAGCCTTATGTGGACGCCGATGCACCGGTGAATGCAGAAGGCTCCGAGAAGGTAAAGTCTAGTGTGGCAAATTATTAGTAGAGTTGTTAAGGTCATTTGGAACCCTGAACATTCCTACGGGACGAGACTGCTGCAGCGGGAGGATGAGGAAAGAATGAAAGAACTTATCCAAAAATCGCTTGAAGAGCAAGCTACTGTAACATCGCACTAGGAAGGATTCTCCACAGGTATCTGGAAGAATACGCCGATGAGGAGGCCAACTTCCAGGATGCTTTGGCCGAGAGCCACATTACGGCGGAGAACGAACGATTGTATGAAACCAACTCATTGGTATTGGTATACGCATCAGGGACCCTCGGTTGACTGAGCTGCGGTCAATGCCGGAGGTCGACCATATTGCTCAACTTCGGGAGATGCAAGGCAGTATAGAGGACAGCATCAACACTTATGAGCTTTACCACGCCCTTTCTGAGGTATAGTCCTTGGAACAGCCGAAGTATCTCATTGCTATTTTAGTGAGAGCACGTTCAAATCACCGAATTGGTATAATGAACTGATCGGATAGCTTTCCGCAAGCTGTTCGCTTCTGTGATACAGACTCACTGGTAGTCGGCTCACCCACGGTCGGCGTTTGTAGTGGGTGCGCCAAGCCAATCCGTAAACCTAGCAAGGCACGTGTGACGCAGCGAGCATTTGACTTTTGGGAAGACCGGCGTATGGCTCCGGCAAAATGACAATGCCGTCGACTGTTTCAGGACGAACAAATGAAGATGGCAATCGCCAACTCATTGAAGGAGAACCTTCCCATCCGTCGAGATGAGCGGTCCTCGACAAGCTCTGCCAAGCGCGGGGATGATGCTGGACTCGCAGAGAGTTTGGATATGGATAGAAAGGAAGAAGATATTGCAGTATATGATGCTATTAGAGAAAGTTTATCGACCACATCACAGCCAGATTAAACATGATTTGCTGTATCTCGCATTGTTATTGAGTTATAACCTATCATACCTCATCGTAGAGGTAAACATGCACGTAAATTACACTATACGCGTTTAGAACATTTCCTCGTGTTGTCCCCTTTCAAGTGTGAAGTCCCAAATAAAGCTCGATCACTCTGAAGACTGTTGAACATCCTCTGTAAAGTAATAAATGATTCATCGTATCGCCGACACACGGCTGTCAACGTTTTGTCCTATCCTTTTTTATTTGTGTATGTAAATCGCTATCTTTTCGGGAGTGTGGGAGAAGGGCGAAAAATGGAAGCCAGATTTCCTCGGACTCTCCAAAGGGACACCTTCACAACTTTCCATTAACGAGTGTGACCGTCTACACCTTACCACCGCAATGATTATCAATAAAGAGGCAATGAGTGGACCAGTGAGACTTTAGGGGAGTTGATCTTGCCGGGAATCATTCCTTCATTCGTTGGTAGTTTCGTCAAGCTCGTCATTGACTATGTAACACAAGACAATGATTAAATGACAACAGAAAAGTTGAGTGGTTTAGCAACTGTTGGCTAAAATGAGTTTTGAACTGGCCGTAAAAATTTCGTGGATGCGTATAAGACCGAGGCCCTCAACGACTCGCTGGCAGCACACAAGCGCCCAAATACCCGATTCTTTCGACCGAGAAAGACCAGTTAATCGTAAGCGATGAACTGAAAGAATCATAGAATTATGCGAGACGAATTGTAGCAATTGTAGGACAGCGAATGTCTTCGAATGTTATCTTTTCCTATTACGATAATAACATGACGCATCCTTAATGGCGTTATTAATGAAATAAATGAAGCAGAACGGGGAAATAGCCGATGGCGATAATATCGCTTAATTGTGATATTAGGCCGTCATAACAACAACTCCTCACTTTGGAGATATTTTACGAGTATAAACAAAGACAAAAAAAGGGAGGAGGGTAATCGTCGTATTAACGACTTGAACATTGTCAGAACCTCATAACTTGTAGGGGTACAATGGGCTTGTGAGAAGCAACAGCAGCGGCGGCGGACGCAGCAGAAGTCATACCGGTAATGCAAGGATTGCGGAAGAGATCGTCGATACTGGTGGCGGTGCTCAAGTATGAAAGTGGTTTTGTTGTGTGGCTTGTTGTTGATGGAGGGCACATAAAGCGGCCAAATGGTGAAGTATGATTTACCATACACTCTCTAGTTGAGCACATAACTGCTGACAAGAAGAAGAAGAAGCGCATAAGAAGGAGAATCATTCGTCGGTTTCATACCTCTATCGGCATCCGTTGGAAAGATACTCATCACAGCCGATAATTCTTCTCCGAAGGTCCTCCTGCTGTTGTGATTATCGCTGTTCCGTAGAGTTCTTCCATTCGTATGACGAGGTAAAGATGATGACTCTGGCGCTGCTGCTGCAAGGTTCCCGAAACGACGATGTTTATAACAGTATCCAAGAAGGCCTCGAGCTGCCACACGACAACCTGGGTATTGGCATGGTCTTCCTCCACCGTGGCGAGTACAATACCTAAACAGCAACTAGCGATGGTGGAGACGGGAAAGCATCCTACTTTGCTCGCTCGGAGGTCGGGCCCTTCCTGGACAACCTAGTGCAGCCTGGCACTTCACAAAGGGAGTGCCCACGGTTCTCTAAGATGGACCAATTGATGGCACGTTTGAGGATGTACTGATTACTTGGCTTAAGCTGGTTTGGAGATCCTCCTCGGTCACTCTGCGACAGCCCAGCAACTACAGGGTTGCCGTTGTTATTCAAGGAGTCAACAGTTATACTCGAAATTGTATCCATATCCGAGCACACAGTAGAGGAGGTGGTGTGAGCGGGTAGCATATGGGATGGATGAAAGCCTGGGAAGATAATATAAGAGAATAAAATAACACGATTACTCATTGCTTAAGAAAGGAACAGATCCGATATGGGAAATGGTAGTGAGTGGTAGTATTGAGAAGAAGAAGACATCGACACAGTAAATGTAATAGTTCTAGAATTTACAGATCGGTTATGATAATCACATTCCAGTAACAGTTGCGGGTGAGACAGTCTGCCTCTCCCCCTCATCCATCAGACTAGGTGTCTCGCCTAGTGGCCCACATGCTACCGTGGCCCCGCCTACGACAGCTGCTGCAGTGGGTGGCAGAGACGATTTGGCAGCAAAAGGAGGAGGGACACCAAAGACAGACACAGGCCTTTGAGTAGGTGGCATAGTCGGTATTGAGAATAGCTCATCAATATCACAAGATGCTGAGGAATGGTTTGCGAATGCAGCGTCGATGGGATCCGATGCAGTAGGAGTTGTTACTGGTGATCCGGGCGTGCTCGAGGTTGAGATTGATGATAGAGCCGGTACCAAAGACTGACTGTTGTTATTGCTGCTGCTGCTGTCGAGCAATGGGCTCGAAGGTGCCGAAGATGCCGGCGAGGAAGGTGTTGTTATGGGCGAGAAGCAATCGGGGGTGCCAGGGCTGGTAACCGACGTGCTGTCTTGAATCGCCGCCTGGGGTGTGTTGACATCTGATGCTGCGGTCGACGACGCTGCTGCGGCCTCGCTGGCCTTCAATGTCGAAGCTATGTAGGTAAGCGCGGCGAGTTCGACTGAATCTATGCCACCTGAACATTAATGATGATAACAAGATTATTAGTAATAATAGCACTTACTGGGCACAGGAACGTATGACTCCAAGCGAGAGGCTCTAATATCGTTTTCGGTAGCCTCAGGAGTTGGGGATGGCATTGCCTTACCATCGATACCGTTACCGTAGGCGGCCGCAGTAGCGGCATTGCCGTTAGCATAATGACGATGACGGTAGCAGAAGCCTAAGAGGCCTCGGGCAGCCACCTGGCAGCCTGGATAGTGGCATGGTCTCCCACCACCGTGTCGAGTACAGAACCTTCGGAGGGAGTAAAATGAAGAAGCAGCATGTGACGGCAACACGCACCTGGCTCGTGCAGAGTCCGACGATTTTCGGGGAACTCTACCGCATCCGGGGACTTCGCATGTGTTCCTATTGGCTGAATCTAAGAGCATAATAATGCCTATATTGTTAATGATAAAGACTTACTGTGATGATGCCTGCTGGTGGAACTGTTGCTGCCGCTGCGGCTTGACACAACTGATGCCGCTAAACCAACTGAAGTGTGGTTGTTAGGGTATTTACACATAATAATAAATAGAAACAGGAGAGTAAGAGTAATGCTAACGGATGGCAAGAGCTACATGTGGCAGCTAGAGGTGTCAGAAAAGAACTTCAGTGACGAGGAGACGGCAAGTTGCAATTTCAAGGAGCGCCACGTGGAGGCTCATTTAGCTGCTAGTGGAACTGACGACGAAGATTAGCACGAGTCGACGAAGTGTAAGGGACTAAAAAGATATTTTTGCAGCAGAATGACGTCTTCGAGGTTAACCTATGAATTAATTAATAAAGATACTCTCCTAAGTAATGACATCATTATAAAGAGATGCGCAGGTCAGCACAAAATGTCGCACAGAAACATTTACAATCTCGCGCGCCACAGAATACACCGCGCGCCCAAGAATCTAAGAATGATTGTGCGGCCAAAAGGTTCTTCGGCCACTTCGAGTTGCTCGTTTTCGACGTGACAGAATTTGGGCCTAAATAATGCATGGTTATTTGGGAGGGGCTCATGAATGTGGGCTTACCACGGCAACCATGGCGTTGCGGGAGGAGGAAAGGTTTGGGCATAGACTCTCTAAGAGTTGAAGTGAATCTTGTTCGGATCGGTTAACTAACCAATAGAGGTCTCCAGGGGGGTAGGTGTACCTGGCATGATCATAGAAAGGAGCGGTATGGGCCAATACCAGCATCGGAGGGCTTGACCAGCAGCTCGGTATTGTTGAAGGGTCTCATTTGAGACAGATTTGAGGTAATCGTAAAGTGTGTGGATTTCATCTTGTGGCCATTTGATGGTGGCTTTGGTGACATCAAAAAGTTGCTCGAATGGCAGCTCGAGATAATCGCTTAGAATGACGGGTATACATTCAGCCCAGAGAGCCTCGTAGAGTCTGACTGTCCAGGCAACCCGTCCACGAGGGATCAGACAGAAGATGGAATTGCCCATCAGGTTGGCCATGTCGTCTTGACTTAGTAGATCTCGCATGGATTCCTCAACAAGAATCACACTGTCATTCCGATCGGCAAATACTTCTTTCATTTGCCGTCGAATTGCGTACACCTCGGTGATGTCCGACCAAGCTTTCCCGGCGAACGACGCCAGAATCTCTCTGTCGGTGATGGCCCGAGCCGACAGAGCAAAAGGAAGTATCCGACTTGGCTCGAGGAGAGGTGGTATGGCGATATCTTTGTAAACGTCAAAGGCATTTCTTCGCTCGTGCGACGGGAAGTCATCGAGCGAACGCTCCCAGGCAATCTCGGTTTCGGGATTGAGAATTGAGCTCTCGGGAATCTGTGTTCGGAAACCTTGAAAGAAATCAGAGAAGTAGATTGGGAAAATATGGTCTCGACCTCGGGTGTGTTTGAAGTATCTGAGCAGGAGCACCGCACTGCGAAGATTTTGGATATGCGCTGTTACGGCAGATTTGCAACGGCGTCCTCGTAGGCCTCGGTGGTCCGGTTCTGACAGTCGTCAGGTAATCGCATGTAATAGTGGCATGCGGGCCAGCCGGGGACCTGTCACCGACGCGGGTTCGAACCCCACACCCGTCGATTTGACTACGAGGAAGAAATCGGCATCGTCTGGGCTCAAAGTGGAGTAGGCGGATGTCGTGAAGAAATCGTGCAAAGTTACCTTCGGAAGGAACTACTGTTCTCGACGGCGACCAAGATGGGCTCACATCCATGCCCCATTGGTTGTGACGGCAGAATTCAGTGCCACTAGTCAGCCATCGGAGCCCGTCTGATCCGTCAGAGTACACGAAGACTTTCACTCCAGCGAGCCCTCGGGACTGAAAGAAGAAGAACGGCCGTGGTCAACGGGGTCGGTGAAGCACCTCGCTTGTCGGGACCACAAGGACTTCTGTTGGAGTAGGTTCCCAATAGGGTCGGAGGAGGTCTTCAAGGTTTGCGTCGATAACTTCGCGTCGACGCGCCTCGTAATCAGCAATCTGCTGTTGAGTGCATTCCTCGGGAGTGGTCGGACTTGCCTGCTGTCGGAGGTGTGATGCTAGCGGGCCCTCGAGGACGGTGCTCTCTGACAGGCCCTGTCGAGCCTTTCTCAAGGATAAGAGAATCGATCGACGTAAAGCAGAGAAATCATCCTCGGTGACGCCCCATTCGGGCTTGTCAAAGACGGTATAGTAACTTCAGAGTAACCGTTGAACTGGGGTGGCCCACTAATGGCTCACGCATTCCCGGTGCCACTGTTAACGAGGCCATTTACATACAAATCGAGGAGCTCCATGATGGGCAGACCTTCAGCGACCAGTCGATAGTATGTGTTGGCGATGACACCAAGGAGACAGGGGTATCTTAGGTTGAAGCTCGCAAAGGGTCTTCGATGGTTGGGGCTTACTCGTCATCTAGCAATGTCTTCCCGTGTACGGCTAAGTTGTATAGAAACTCCTGGGACGCCACGGTCTTGTCATGCAGTGGCAGGGAAGGGTCGGATAGGAGCTCCCTGAGTAGCAGATGATGGCTCTTCGAATCGGTTGGAGCGGTCGTACCGGTATCGAGACCACACACGCGACCCTTCACAAAGAGGGTCTTCGAACATTCGATCAAACACAGAGGCCAATGCTGTCGAGCAGAGTAGCAACCATTGGAGTGAGAACATTTAAATAGGATTGCTAAGGCTTGTTCTGCTGCATGTCAACCAACGTCGTAGTGTAACATTTCCCTCATTGCTCTTTCCGACCTTTTGTTGTCTAATAGGCTTGAAGCTTCCTTAGGAAACTGTTAGAAAGTTACGGAGAATATTTTCGCATCGAAATCTACTCGTAATCTTTGTACTTGTCAGCATGCCGATGTGAATTATAAGAAATTAGTGAATTTTATGACATGGCAGGCTCCAACGTCTCACGATGACTATGATACAGTTAATGGCATACATCTGCCTCCAGACACAATCACCGTCCTACCCACACCAAAGCTTTATGGGCCCCTCCAGCTAAGGAAAGTTAATTGGAGTGATGACCTCAGTGGGATAGAACAGGGTCGAGGGGATGGCTGCTCGCTGGTAGCCGCCACTATAGCGATTCAGGGGCATTGTCAACGCTACGGATGTACAACAGTGAGATGCAGCACATTTGATGGATCGAGTGTCGTACAGTGTTGGTTCGTCAATGGTACTTGGAGGACAATTCGCGTCGATGACATATCCTTAGGTATCTTCGATGGTAATGACAGATTGGATTGTTCCTCGCATGGAGCGTCCTGTTGGGCCACTGCTGCCGAGAGGGTCCACTTTGTCCTCGGCCAATCACCGGCTGACAATCTCAACGCCCTTATTGGTCAACAGAGTAATCCAGCAGCAATCATGCACCATCTCTCCGGATGGTTGGCCGAGACCATCGATTGGTCGAAGGCAGCACTTGCAGTGTTCGATGGTATAATAGACGGTCATTGCATTGCATGCATTGGCACCTCAGCCGACGTGCCCGAAGGCGGTCAGTTGCTTCCCAATCACGCGTATGCTGTTGTTGGGTGTTACCGACAGTTCGACAAGACCTGGGTACTTCTCCGGAATCCTTGGTCGGATGCTTGCTGTGATGCCGGTAACACACCGCGGACGCTTTGGGTTGAAGCTGGTTCTCATGAGTCCTTGAAATACCTCCACATAGCCTGGAACTTGCCAGCCGATGATGAGCTCGTCTTGTGTCCAGGGGACAGCCATCGACACAAAATCAGGCCGTTGGGCATCGGCACCGTGAAGGTGTTTCTGGTACGGCACTACACTGACCGACGACAACTACTAGAGCAGCATATCTCGATGAAGCTGGGATCGACCTCCACAACCTACACCACTGCCGAGTGCTTCTCTGCCTCGAGTGACGTCCCTCAAATTGACGAAGGGGTCGACTTGGTGGTTCGCGGGCACCCAGAAAGCCAGCCTCTACAACGGTACCGCGTTAGCGTTTTAAATGGCAAATTCGTGCAAAGCTGATATGTCTTCAATTGACAAATCTGACTGTTTTGGGTTTAAGTAGTCGGAAACTTCCCTCTGAAACGTCCCCGAGTGGCGAGAGCGCATCCCAGCCCGAGGAGCATCGCGGCAAAGTCACTAATAAAAGCAGCGTATCGATCACTCGGCCATCCTCCACGAGCCGACCACTCAGCACGGAGATCATCCAGACGATCCTGTAGAGATACCAAACCTGATGAGGGCGATAAAGAGCAAGGCTTATGGCGCGACGCCTACTAGCATTGAGTTCGCTCCTGTTAAGACCGGGGGAGTACAATGTGGACACTGAACGGGCCGCGTCTTGAGATTCATCCACGGACTCCATCATTGACAGTTCCACCGCTACTTCACTGGTTAACCGACGGAGCTCTCGATCGGATAGGTCCTTGTAGGGCCCCCGATTGGCAGCAGTTAACTCTTCCTCTTCTCCCTGCTTCGACCGGCTGCCAAGTAATCGCCTGAGGTACTGAAAATGACCAGCTTCGACATAAGATATTTACCATGCTCGAGTAGCTAGACTGACTGTAGCCGGTGCCATTAACCACAAGCAAGGAATAGGTATGTTGGGCAGGATGGCCCACATTGAGAACGGTCGAGCAATGCCGAGATATCCAACGCCAAAGAAAACCGCAGGAGATGTCCCCATGAGGGGTAACTCTGTACCACTCAACTTCAGACCGATATAGTTACTCAGTCCTGTAGTTAACGTCACTGCGCCAAGAAATTGAAGCGGACCTAAAAAGAAGATTCTCGCGCGCCGTGAAATCCCTCCTCCTTACCGTAAAGGCGTTCCATAATGGCACCCGTTGTGAGCAGTACCGCTGCTTCGACAACCCGGGAGGATCTCGTCGAATCTCCTGGAGGATGCAGCAGAGAGCATGATAAAAGAGAGGTGACCTATAGATAGGGAAGAGAACTGGGGGCGAGGGCTGGAGGATGAAGGAATAACAATATTATAATAAGTTAAGACTTCCAGAATGAAGTATAGAAGTGCACAAACGGCATGAGGTGTGTTGTGGAGATTGAAGCCAAATCGATCAACCGTTTCACTAATTACCCCGGTGGTGGTGGGGCTGTCGGTAAGGCATTCCTTCGACGCTGCTACACTGTCAACATAATCCATCGCAGCTTCAGATCTCTCATGGAAATCTTCAATCGATACACTATCATCATCAATCGAGATCAAGCGACCAAGCTGAAAGGTAGGCATTAATATGAGCAGTAATCGATGGACACCAACCTCAATAGAAACTGCGAATGTTGCCAAGAGTAACGTTATCGATCCCAATGGCAGCACACGCCATCCACTGCTCGCTGAGGGGTAGGCGAAGAGACCCCTGAAATCCGGAACATCGCCATAAGCAGACATGTACAGTACTGGAAAACCGCTTCACGAGGTTCGCCGAAATCCAGTGGAACTTCTCACCAAAAATTCTTTGCCAATTTATACAGGCGACCGCTGGAGGATGAGCTTACATTTCCTGGGCTCGAGTGTCAGTTTCGAGTAGAGTCTGCTGAACCCATGGTTGGGCCTCAAACTTGTTATCTTGCATTTCCTCAGCGCTACCGCTGCCGTCTGACTGCTGCTGTTGCTTCTGGTGTGGTGCGGTTGTTGATTTTTGTCGTTTATGAAGCTCCTCCAGCCACATTGGGTCGACCTAAAAGGAAGGACAGTCATCGGGCGATTACATCGAAAAAGACGGATTCTCCCATCTGCTCTGTTGGACCGAGAATCACTGTAATAGCCAGGATCCTTTGAAGGTAGAACTGATACAAATAGTGCCCCCGAGAATGAAGTGTGTGGCTAAATCCGATCGGGTCAGGGTATAGGGAACAGGCTTGGCGGGGGACAGCCTACCAAGCCTCTCGGCCTCTGCGACAGGAGGCCTATGAAAAGGGGATGGCGGAGATGGTGTTTCAAGCGATATAGTCCTAATACAGGCTGCAAGGATTCTCTGAGCTATTGAAATGTCCTGCGCACTTCGAGGAGGAAGATAAGCTTTATTCCAACTTGATGGTTGATGTAACATCACCAATAGACAGCAACAATTATACTATTAAGGTAAGTGAAAAAAAGGAGGGCTGTCTCGCATTCAATTAAACATCACAATACCAGAGCACAGAGACACACTACAGTCCTCCAAATTAACTTAGAATATCACGTTTTTGTGACCATTCTCTGCCGGATTTGCGACTCTATGCCC
>JAAPAO010000395.1:0-33378 GCA_013115145.1 Perkinsus chesapeaki | reverse complement strand
TCAACTTTGGACAGATTGGAGCTCTGTGTGCAAGAATCACCGTACTTGAGACGGAGAATCGCCCAAAGAGGAAGCTGGATGTGGGTAAGCCAGCAGTCTGGCTGCCAGTCTCTGGCATCTCAGATGGTGGCTATTAACACTTTACCGAGAAAGATATCAAGGAGATTGAGAACATAGAGCATCTTGAGGTGAAAGCCTACAACAGCAGGTTCTCGACTTGAGCTTAATTCAGCAATGTGTTGCTTGTGAATTATTTTCATCTATCTTTGAAATATTGTTGTCTTGGCAGTTGGAAAACGTTCATAAATCAAGCGACCCTCGTTGTGTGCCTTCAGCTTAGTCACTTAGCTGAAGGCACACAACTAAGCTATATAGATTCGTAACTTACACACTGGTTGAACACTAACACCATCACAAGGCGTGTGTAAGCGTGTCATAGTCATAGACTTCATAACACAACAGCTCTTGCTGAAAACACAATCATAATCATCATCATCGGGTTCCCCAGTCCCGCAAGGTTGCTATGAATCCTAGCAAAGCCTCTCCAATCCCGAGTAGGAGAATCCCCTGCAAAGAGGGATCGGATATGCTATGAGCAGCTGTTACTCACCGTGGGAACAGCAGTCCAATAACTCACGACTGGCTCATCCGTGGCGACCAATGGTGGTGGAGGCATGAGCCCCTCAAGCATCGGGTCGTTGCGATGAGCTTCATGCATTTCCATTGCCGCCTGCTCTATCTCACGCAATAACGTCTCCCTTGCGTGGCCTCGACGCCTGTAGGAGACGTACCTAAACAAGAGTCTACGCTTTCTGAGAGCCGGCTGTTTCCAAGGTACATAGATGCCGGTAGAATAAGACCGACCGCTGAGCCCGATAAGCTGCCAACGAGTGCTAATACCTGAGGGAAATCGAAAGTGACTAGCAGCCTTTGATGCTTACAGTTCCCAACGATTTAGTTGATAGGGCGGCGAGAATGATCAAGATAAATAGGGACGATGTGAGGGCGACGTTATTAACGTTTTTTAGCGTAGGAACCTGTTGAGGGACAAGGTGCAGGGAGAAATGCATTGGCAATCACTCTTTCGGTTAGGCTTTCCCTGAGGGGAGCCAATAGTAGTGGGAACTTGAATCTGGTGGGATAAGATCATTACCACTACAAAAGAGAGGGAGTTAGTGCTACAAGTTAGTGAGAATGACAGCCACTTGGCACACTTGCAACATCAACTCGGGGGACCCATACCACTCCTGAGATCGAATGTTAAGTGTGCACAAGATACGCCACAACCAACCTGCACAAGGTTGCTCTTAACGCTTTCGCCGTAGAGAAGATACCCCATGAGTCCAGAGGCGATGTAGAGTGGAGTAGCTATACCACATATCGACACATGTATTATGTTATCTGTATAGAAGGAGAGCGTTGGAGCTCCGATGAGGCAAATGGCAGTGTTACTCATATCACCGTGGTAGCGATGCTTGAGTTCGTAGTCTATCTTGAAAATGTTGAAGTGTCCAACATAAGATGATAGAACTAGCGGGAACGAGGCGATCACTGACCAGAGGCCCTGCGGTCGCCAGACGGAAACTGTTGGATTGATCTACACCGAGGAAGGAGATGCCACCTGCTGAGCGCGAGTCCGCGCGCACCTTGGTATCGGCCATGACCATGAGATACACTTGCGTCAGGAAAAGAATGAAAATGCATACCAGCGATGCAGCTGAGGCATACCGGAGAACACTATAGGAGAAGGAGCACTGGGGCTTGATAGGGTGGAGGAAGCTACCTAAGATCCTTCGACAGAGTGAAAGGCAGCACGAGAGCGCTGGACATGATGGCTGCAACCAGAGGCGATGCCTGCACAGATAGGCGAGTAATATATGGACTATAGAGGCATCACCCCGGGGAGAAGCAGCATCAGAAATTGCGGTTCCAGGTCGATTGTGATAACCATCATGGCCGTACATGCCCCAAAGAGTAATAGCAACTGGATAGGGACAGCGATTGTGCGGACGTGAAGAGAGGACGGCCTCACCAAGGCAGTATTGAGAAGCCTTTCCCCCATCGTCCCGAGGTAAACGCGAGCGTTGCTCTCATACGACCTAAAGACGATGCAAGCGATCGTGCTTGGTTGATGGCGTACCTTCGCCGGCTTTCACGCGCACACATAACCAGCCATACGAGCGTTCTATCAGTTGCCAAGGCGGTAACAACAATTACCAGAATCTAAAAGAGAAGATAATCATCGTTTGGGGGAGTAGTTACACCAAGTAGGATCCCACAGGACGCGAAGGCTCTGGGCAGACCGAGCATGCCGGCTCCGATGGTGGTAGCGCAGAGGTTAAGGGTACCTGGGCGTTGGGAAGTTGTATGAATCCATATTAAAGGCTGGGCGGTGACACGCGTATGTCAATGAGCCCTACTCGTAAGTGGAGTCCCGTGTCGAAGGTGCTGCATGTTATGTGGACGAGGGGAATGGATTGTTACCGGTGACACTAGAATTGGGGACCCTGACGAGGCCGGATGGGATTGCCTTCCGCTAGGGTTGATTACCAGGCTCAATGGGGTCTATCGCCTCACCATGTGTTGCCGATGAAACGTGCCATGTTACCTATCGGATATGCTCATTGGTGACACACAGTAGACCATGGTTACATGTTGAGTGGAGTACGCGGTCACGCTTGGGTTATCTTCGATAAGTTGGACGTCCGATACATCGGACCTACTACCACAAATGACAATTATGACTCTGGCTCTGTGAACCGAGTCAAAACACAAACGAGGCATTTGCTACCGTGGGCTCTCAGGTTCGGGAGAGTCCGCCACGATGAGTAATTAAAGTATACCCTACAAACTAGCCACGGTTACACACAATTATCTTCCACTCAGCAATCGACCCGCTGGATAGATCCAACTGCAGTAGCGCAAGTACACTGTGAATAACGGAAACACAGTCTCATCAGTAGCATGAAGTAGCTGAGGATGCTATTTCACGAGCTGCCCTCTTGCAGCGCAACACACCTTGCATCTCGAATGATCGACCCCGGGCTCGTCCCGGTACACCGGAGTCCAATCAACTGGTACCCGACCGTGCCGAACGAATCCTTCCGCGTCGTGGGGGTACTGAAAAACCAGTCCGAAGAAGGTTAAGAGCATTGGTAGGATTCACCTCTTGGAAGCACATACGGCAAATGCGACATATTCTAGTTGGTAGCAGCTTCTCTTTGGGAGAATCGATGTCGATGCCGAGCAGCTTGAGATCATCCTTGAAGTAGCATACATAGTCCATACGCTAAAGGAAGGAGTAGAGACCTCTTGGATAGGTTACTAACCCAGCCTCGCCATTTGGTCATGCCGCACCATCGGCACACTCGATGACGGGACTTCTCATGGGAAAGAACCATGCTGATAATAATAATACCAACACTCCTCTAGGGAGGGGTTAATGTGGGGAATGATAATCGATCGATTGAGGACAGTCGCGAAGGTTGCTCGGCAGACTAAGGGATATTTCCCTTGCTATATCATACCACAACTTCCAACACACAACGAAGAGATAGAAACGAATAAGCATTGAGCCGCGGTGAAGTCGATCAGTCAGACGGCCTCACACCTGCGAAGGATTTGAATCGATACAAGCAACTTGAGGAACGCACCTTCCAATTTGCCCAAGGCGGCCAGACATACACGACACTTCGAGTGGTCCTTTATTTGCTCCTTCGGAGCCCCCCAGTCCACCAGCGGCGGCAGATTGTGCAGGCATGCTTCGGGGTCGTCTATGTTCTGATTAGATTATTAAAGTAAATAGACACGTCACAAAAAAGAAGGCATACCATAACAAGGACCACTCGACACTTCTGGCATATCTTCTTGGGATGGTAATACTCATTATCGTGGTATATGTTATACCCACACTTTTTAAGGATCACTTCGAAATCGTCGACTGCAGACATTCCCTAAATGTGACCGAGGTGGAAGCACGCAGAGGTCTTGAATGGGTAACGCACTTTCCCACCTTTCCGCCGTCGAGCTCCACACCAACGACACACCTGCTGTTGAGCCATGGCATGGCTCATGCCCACTGGCATCCTAATGAAAGATTTAAAAACTGAGCTGAACGTCCTTCGCTGTGCTTTGGATAAGATATACAACGAATGCAGCAGCACGTGAAGATAGATACCAGCGTAAATTACTAAACCTAGCAGTTCTACTATATTACGATTCATCGATGAAAGGATTGTGATACCCGCCTGAAGGAGGTATTAGGCAAATGCGCCTGGGTGACAGAGCGTTGGTATCGAAGTGTAGGGAGGTCTTGAAACCTCTTTTGCGGCTGACAAGAGAAATTGAAGACAACTCCAATCCACTAAGCCAGATGAGCAGGAAACACATCATATGTATCGCAAACTCTTCTGGGCCATTGCCCTACAAACCATGCATTCTTGCCGATGGGATTTGGTACTATCACTCTCCACTGGTTTACCCCAATCAACCTGTTCTGGAAGGTCACGAAGGCAATCTTTCGGTCCGGTGAGGCGACACTGAGGAACATGTAGCTATACAAACAAGGTGAACAGTTTCATAATTATAAATGATATAGTGAGATTTCCAATCCCTATCTCACGCAATATTACACCTATAATTAATCATATTACAGTCAAACAAGATTCTGCGTTTTGCCAGGGTTCATTGGTTCTAAGCACTCGAGCACTGCAAGGAAGTCCGTAAGATGATCCCCATGGAAAGTGTATCCTCTCTCGGAAAGCCCAAAAGGGCCTATAAGTTACCCTAGATTCTAGCCCTCTACGAGCTCTATAAAGGACCTTCGTCGAGCCCGATGGATTTCTGATCTCTGAGCCCGGCCCTCCAAGTGTCTTTCCTACCCGTCTAATAACATTGGCACATCCAACACATATATTATATGGATGAAAGTGTGGATCATCCTTAGTAACATCAGCTCCAATGGCAGCAAGGGTATGATAGTACATATCGACCCGAGTGCTATGCATCAACTGAATACACCTGTCGGGGAGCAGGACACTTACGGGTACCTTGCCTCTACAGCCACACCACCGGCAGACCCTCTCCTGTGCCTCCTCATGGGTGAACCGTCTAGGGGCCATTTATTGCTATTAGTAAGCGGTATTGTCCATACTATTATGCGAACTCTAACTCTATTATTTCATGCAGTGAAACTTACAACAATTATAACACTTAATAATGGACAATCTCATCATCATCAAAGGACTCTGACGCCGCTACTACTCCGGAGCAGCCTTATCTCATCATAGACGACAGGACCGGGAGTAAAGTCGGACAGTGACACAGTCAGTGTCCTCAACTTTGGGCATGACTCTCGAAGGAGCCGATAAGTGTCCGGCTTCTCCCGTAATGGTCCCGTGATGGTAAAATGTCTCAGAGTCCTGAGTGCCAGCCCCTCGAGCTCCTCTAACTCTCCCAGAATAACAAGGACATCTCGAAGCTCCAGTGACTCTAGCATCAACCCGCCGAGGGCATTCATCGAGACATGAGACAGCTCCAGTGGGGTGTTGCAACCATCGAGCGCAATATGTCGAAGTGATTGATAAGCCGACAGACTGGACACTACATCGTCGACCGATCTGTCCATCATGGCTCTCTCACGCCTGGTGGTGTCGTCTGGTAGGGGGAAGGCGAGGCGCAGGCTCCGCAGGGTATCGTATCCAGGAAGGGGTACTAGTTCACTGGCACGTTGCCTATTAATTGTCAGTTGTAGTTTTACAAGTGATTGGCAGCCTCGTAAGGCGTCCAACATTCCCCTTGTGCACACTTCCTTGAACCCGAATTCCATCAGAGTAGATTTTGACGCTTCCAGTGCGGAGGAGACGCTATCGCAGAGGTCGCCAACTGCCCTCTGCCGTCTGGAAGAGTTGCCGACAATAATGCCTTGCCGAGCGTCTTGAAGGGTGACGCCGATGACTAGCTTCCGCCAGCCCCCATCCTTCGACAGCCACCTAGAATCTCCTGGGGCGCCTAAAGCGACGCCTTGCAGTTCGAGGGAGCTCAACGACGGAACTGCACGGATGAACCGGGAGAGGGTGTCCCAATTGATAGGATTTGTACCCGCATACTTAAAGGAGCTGAAGGCGGGCGGGAACTTGAGCCTTGTAGTAGAGAGTCTGTCAGGCAGTTCAAAGAGCTCTAAGTGCTCCAGCTTGGGCATCGGAGGCAACCCTGTCGAGACCGCCGACCAAACCAGAGGATTGGTTACTCCTTCTGATCCGCAGGCCAGTCGCTTGACATGAGCCGAAATGATGGCCATGACACGCTGGAAGTGGGAACAGGATCTCACGTTACCCGGTAGAGCCACATCTTCAAGGGCATAACTCATCCTGGAGGCTAGATTACTGTAGCGTTGGCAGATACACTGAAGGTTGAGTATGTCGGGAACGAGTGGTAGAAATGACGTCACTAAGTCGATGGTCTCTATGGGGAGCCACGAGAGCAGATTCGGAGGGGCCGGCCGACGGGGCTTCACGACCTTCCGGGAGGGCTGGGGAAGGATTTCTCGCAAGGCCGTCTCGAGGGAAGCCGACGATGGCTCGTATTGGTGGCTGAGCCGCTGCATTCGCTTGAAGAATGATCCGTCACCGCCAGACTCGGCCTTTCTGTATCGTTTGCGTCTTCGGCCATTTGATGGCATCGAAAAGGACTAGAGGAGTACTTCAAAAGACTACTGAACACAACAACCGGGGGCAGAATCACACTGAGATATCAGAGAGCCACTGAGGCCATGAAGTGAAGAAGAATTCAAGAAAATATAATAGAGACTACTAAAGCCCCTTTAGGGACATCTACCTCCATGAAACAAGAAACTGAGGGTGAGCATCGAATAGGCCAGGTGGGGCAGTTCCCCATAGGGAGACACCTTTCAAACGGGGCAGAGACTCTGCCACTGTCCACCAGCCTTCAGCGGGCATGTCGAAGCCCTCAATACTCAGATATTGTAGACTGACCAACTTCTTCAGCGCGGGTGTGACCACGGCAAGAACTAGTTGGGGATCGCCACGGTACATATACAGACTGAGGCTTTTGAGGCGCTGACAGCCTTCAAGCCATTTCGCGAAAGATCCACCATCGCCGATCACAGCGGTGCAGTTCAAAGAGAGGTGTTCTAGATTCGAAGACCCATCGTTGCCTAGCTCAACGATGGCTTCAAGCAAGGTGCCGACGCTCGAGAGCGATAGACGCCTCAGAGCCTTGCAAGCACTTAATGCGCCCATGAGAGCGTCCGTGTCACCACATACCTGGTTTGAGTAGGAGAAGGTAGTAAGAGTTAACTGCGATTTATTGATGCATTTCACTATATCATCGTAAAGTTGCTTATTAATTTCGGGTTGAAAGCACCAGGCGTCAACATGGAGCTCTTGGAGGGGACGGTCAATCCAGCTGGATGCCGATGGTGTACCGGAGATGTTAGCCATCAAGTGAAGCACGTTGAGGTTTGGAAGGGACTCGATGAAGCTGGTAAGAGACTGCCATGTATCCGGCGGGATCGCTTGCTTGTATTCAAACCGAGTTACCTTACTGAAGGCACCGATAGGTAGAGCTGGCAAGTCTCGAAGGCACAATGTCTCCAAGTTGTCGAGAGTAGTAATGACAGGCCATAGCCTACGGGAGATACTGCCGGTCTCCAGCAAGGAAACCTCGGTCACTCGGGAACTATAAGCTTCAATGATCTGCTTGAGCCAGTCGTTAGATATGCTGTGATCGATTCTCAATGTAATGCACTCAACATGGTAAATACCGTTGTATAGGAGGGCACGGAAAGGGTCACCGCTCTGGGCAAGAGTTAGCCAGTCTCTTAAGGGGTCCAGGAAGTACAGAATCTTACCGAGGACTTCACTGGGAAGCTTACGCCATGGTAATGGCGGTAATTGCCGATAGTTGATATCAATAGTAGGAGTCGCCTCAAAAGGCACATAGAATGAGGAAAGAGATGCCATGTTAAATTATACTGGGATAGAGGGGCTGTATCGTGTGGTGAAACACAAGGGGCAGGAGGGATGAGACAGCAACCGTAGACGAAGAGAAACAAGCGCAATAATGTGACGAGAATATAATGGATAGTAGCATTGGCAGAAGGTTTACAGTTGGTGGGAGTTCGAATACTGGTAATACACAGCAAAATGGCATAAAAGCCTTGATAGGAATGTGACTCGATAATGAGAGGAACTGTCCAAGGTTATGGAATGTACAAGGACTTATTGGTCCTGATGATGCTTCACGGCTCGGCGTTTGATTCTCATGGGTTCTTCAATGGGATAACTGTATTTAACAGATGGTACATCAGATGAAACAAATCTCCTCTTCTTTTCCTGCTGCTCCTGTTGTGTGGCAAGATCTCTATGATAAGGTCGATCAAGGCCCCAGAGCGATCGATGGTAAGGCTGCCATGAACACTCCGCTGATCGTCTTGAACGAGTGTCGCCTAAAATGATTCAAGTGGCTTGACGTGACAAAGACGGCAACCGTACTTTCGTCAATATAATCACTCTCAAGCTCTACAGTAGGAGAAGCGAGGCCTAGTGTAGGCAAACGCAGGGCCATCGTCGGGGTAGAAACGGTGGAAAGCCCGCCTGTGGACATCTCTGTACAGGAGGAGCTTGCAGAAGGGGAAGTGTCGTCCATTAGGGAGAGAGATAGCGGACGATAGTAATGCAATCTGAAGCCACATTTCGTTATTTGTGGGCAATCTAGACCCCTCGCTATGGTAATAATCGATTTAGAGAAATACCTTGTTTGAAGGCGAGTTGACAAAAATACGGTGAGAAAGTGAGCTTGTAAATTTGTGGAGCGATATGGTCTCTACGAGCCACAATGTCTAACCCTACTGCTGAAGTACTCAAATGATGACGCTAGCGTTGCTTTATTGACTGATACGGTAAGCTAGTCGTTAAGCACTATAGCTCCGAGGGCAAAAATATAGGGCAAATGCACCTAGTCAATGGAGGTAGTAGTGTCAAACGCTATTGGGAGAAGTTGTAATAAGGAGCAAGATTCGGGTAGAAATTTTGAAAAATCGGCGGAGCGATGCAACCTGTGGCTTGCGTATTTCCTACTACTGTACACGTGGGGCCTTCTCTGAATACGTAACCTCCCTTTTATACAGTAGCAGATTATATTCGATCGAAGTGGATGCTAGCCGGTTTATGATGCACTAATTGTGTGAAAGATCTATGGACATTTACGGGAGGAACGCCGCCGGCCGGCCGGCAGTCTTACAGCTGTTAACCTCCGGGGAATCTTTGTACTGTAGAATTGTACCCATTAAAGGTGAGTTGAAGCCATGTCTAGTATGAAGGAGCGGTATCTATTTACCATTGTAATTGAGTTCGACTTGAGTCATCAAAGGGGCATTACCATCAGCTTATGAGGCATTCGGCCGTTGGTGAGTGTAATGGCCGTGTGCTGGACGCCACTGGACGTCCTAGGATGGACTGTTTCCAGCCTCCAGACTCCCGTCCCTCTATAAGGCCTTTGGGCTCCACTGACCTCCAGCAAGGAGCGCCTCGTAGGCCTCCGAAGCCTACTACAAGGCCACCCCCGATGCCACCGGACCCACAGCCTCGACCGCTCTACCCAACTGGGGGCGAGCCTTCACGTTTAGAGTATCATCAGGGGAGACATGATGGACCTGGAGGTTCGTCGAATGGGTGGATAGGCAGGCAAGAAGCAGCGACAAGTGGACGGTATGATGCTGTTGCACTGGAAGGCACTCGAGAACCCTCACCAACTCTGGGCCAGCCATCTCGCTACCGAGAGGCCGATTACTATTACTATGAGGACTATTCAAGGCCTGATGTACAGCGACCTTACGGTGGTTATAGTTCTCGAGAGGTACCCGCAACTTCGAGCTACTACTCGTACACAGGATCTCAACCGAGTCTGGATGAAACGTATCGTCGAGCAGCACCTGTCCTCCGTGGAATCCAGGAGCCTCCTCCTCCTCCTTACTCTCATCCCTCAGTAGGGGGGTACTCTGAGTACACAGTTGAGTCTGATAGATACTCTACTACCTATGAAGGCCCCCGGTATAGCTATGCGTCATCAGCTCCAAGGCCTCCTCCGCCTCCACAACCATCGCAATATCCTTATACCGATGACGTGGCTGGCTATTATGACTACCGTGAACCTCTACCTAATAGGAGACTGCTACCGGAACAACAGAGATATGAGCGCCAACAGGGAGGCACAATCCCTATACGGCAGAACTTGAACTCGGAGATAGGGGGCGGTGCTCGAGACGGGCCGCGGCTCCCACCGCCACCGCAGCAGTCGACATTCGATAACGCTATCTATGTGGATCGCCATCATCAGCAAGATGGACCTATTCCAGGAAACGCTAGTCAAGAAGATCGGCAGATCCCACGGGAGAAGGGGACCCTGTCACCATTGGCGAGATCTCCACAGCAGATGCCTCCAGACTTTGAGCCCGAGGCCGACGTGCCGTGCCAGGCTGACCTGGATTCGGTGAGGCACAAAGTCAGTAGTAGTTCCAGAGCACCGGCGGCTACTAGGAGGGAAGAGTTCGTAGAGGATACGAAGCCACCGAAAGGACAGCTCGGCCCCAGTCGCCTCGACACTATCCCAGAGAAGCCAGCCAAGCCGGCGCCGCCGCCTAGCCAACCACAGGACAAGAGTGAGGAGGAGGATCTGCCTGAGCTCGGGTTGACCACTCCACGCTGGCCGGAGGGCTACCACCCTCCTGAGAAAAGGATCCCCAGTGGCATTGTGAGGTGTGTATATTCCTGGCCGCATCCGAAGCTCGGCCAGACCGTTGCCAAGTAGGCTGCTGCTGATACCACCGGCAGCGGCGGCCAATAGATGATATCTTATCATTAGATTCATAAACTTCACTCGACAACTCCTGCCGTGTGATGGAGAGTATCTTCGTCTACCGCACTCTGGAGTTTTATGGAAAACACGAGCACTTGAACCAGTGGGCATCGCGGTGACGATGGTCAGAGCCTCTGAGGAGGAAAAAGAGGAGAACACGTAACTGGATCGAGAAGATATCATTCACCTGGCCCGCCGTAGATACGTTGATTTTTGGGGTCAAAGGATTGCTGTTAAAGTGGCAGTATTGAAGGCTGAGAAAGTTGATAAGGCCTGGGTAGCTGCTTTGGAGAAGTCCAGGGTGGGTCGAGGGATATAGGAGCTTCATATCTGCTGGGTCTCAGAGCTGCCCGACAATTACAGATGAGAAAATACAAGAGCTAGAGCTGGCAATACCAGCCCACATAGAGATTATACAGAAGGGACTCTTTAAAGGGGAGGACGGGTAAGGAGGCATTTGCTATTTATTTTACGAATAATTGGTATCTTAGGTCGCAGATCCGTGGTGATAGGGAGAACTTCCCCTTATTTAACGAGTTCCTACGTCACCTCGAACGCTTTGGTCGAGGTGGCAGAATTAAAGATCCATTCCGTGACTCTCGACCGACTGAGGACCGTCGTGATGACCATCGCTACTCAAGGCCGACAGCTGCTGCTGCTGGCCTGCTCAGGTCGGACAATGCCTCGGAGACTGTGCTGTTTGAGCAGCGGGCCAGGCTATGGGATACTTTGAGCAAATATGGTATCGATGAGGCCAACTCTGAGAGATTCTCGTGCGTCCTGTGCAAGAATGGGTGTCAAGGATTGGGCCAACTCATCGAGCATGTAACCTCCAGGGCCCATACAAGCACCGCGGTACTCTTCCCAACTAGGGATGCCATCATGACCTTACCCCTGGTTGGTAGCACTGATAATGTTGTTAAGTTTGATGTGAAGAGCCTCAAGCACTGGACAGAGACAGCGGCGCCGACCGGTGCCAATGAGCAAACCAGAACAGTGACGGAGTAGGCACATATGGGATTCAAGGAGGGTGGCAAGAAGAAGAAGAAGCAGCCCAATGGTTGGTCGAGTTTCATAACAGTCGTTATATGTCATTTTGTCTTCTACTATTATCAGTATTATTGTGTTAGTAACTATTACGGGTGGATATCTGAGGTAGCTGCTATTGTTCACCGCAGCAGCTTGTTCGTGCTGCTGCTACCGTCGTGTAACTATTGTGGCATCCCCTTTCATTATAGCATCGTTGGTGCCTTTCTCGAATGTAATATAATTTCCGCCCGATAAGAGAAGGCGGCGCAACAGCAGCGATTATCTTGTTGCCTTGGTAACTCTATGTCTCTCGAGCAAATTGCATATTCCAACTGTTATGGTTTGGTTACTTCACCACTCATCTGTTTAATATGCGCCGCCCTATCCCATCGATCCACACCGTCGTCGTCACTGTGGTATTAGGAGGCCTACTGCTTTCCCAAAGTGATGCTGCTGCTCCCAATACTGATAAGGTGAGTATGAGATAGGAATATTGGTAATTTCTATCACATACACTACTACGATCCTTGTGGATTAATAATGCCTCCTTCTTTTTGCACTTCAGAGCTCAAAATCAAAGCCCAAGGTTAACCTGAGAAAAGAGACTCTGCTCAGGCAAACTGCAAACTGGGAATTGGAAGCACCAAAGTCAATGGACATTGTAACAGTGATAATTTTGTGAAGCACTCACCCTTAATGCTGCTTCAGCTAAAGCCAACAAAAAACCTTGCATCGTACCCGCATGATGAGCAACCTCCCAAAGATCTACGCCTTCCAGCCAAACCTGAGACCGGTGACTTCTCCAAGCGCAGATCCACCTATCCAGTACGTCTCACTCGTCACATGTTCCTGGTTTTTTGCATTAATATGGAATATGTGTTTTAACAGCACGCATCGCTTCCAACAAAACGAGCCGTCTCAAGGCGTTTGCTCGATAGAGATATTCCAGAGCCGCCTTCGTCAAGTGCATCGGTAAGACTGCGTGCTACTCTGTTCTTCCAAGTTCACCAATGGCTGGCAAATATACAGTTGTTGCTGTTGTTGTTATATTACGGCTTATCTCTTTCCATGAGGGCTCCTTGTGAGGTTGATACTACTCAGGCACCTGGTAAACTGTCCCAGCCTTTTGTGCTACACAAGGAAAAGGTAATAAGTCTTAGTGAGATTTAACTATTTTTAATCTTGACGTATTACCCTAATAGTAGTAGCAGCAGCGACGGCAGCAGTATATCGCTCATCTGTCGTCGTCGTCGTCGTCGTGAGGCTTCTACTACAATGCCCCTTTTATGGCTTACAGTGGTTGAGTATCCATTTTCAGAGTCAAAGGGAGATAGATGAGCTGATGCAATCTCGACGTAGGCCACTCTCCTACTTACAAGTAATAATGATTTTATAGTAAGGTTCAGATCAGAATGTCTTTAGGGTCATGACTCCGAAGATGATTCCGAAGATGATGATAGTGATGATGATGGTGCCATTTACTTCGTAGCTAAACCATCGAGTGGTTCCTCCTCCGTCGACGATAAAAGAGCATCTGACTCTGATGACGGCTCTCTTTACTCGGATAATGTCTTCATAAATTAGAGTAGGCCTGCACCAACATGAGGATGTCTGCTGCCTGATTCTTAAGGCAGCCACCACTGGAAGGCGGAATTTTTCATCATGTTTTATGTCATTTGTGGATGTCATTTTTATCAGTTGTCTAATAAATCTATATCTCTTTTTGTTCAACTCAACCCGTTTTCTCGTCTATGTTAAGAGAATTAAAAGTTGCTCATTCAGCACCTTGTTAGCCACCGCCACTGCGGCTCTATAATGCGTGACACTTGCGAGCTGCTGCTGCTGCTGTCTCACGTACAATGTCCCAGTGTGAGCATTGTTCCCCTTCCTCGATCTTCGCCGTTTTCTTGTCCTGGAGAATTGTCATACGTCGCATCAACGATCGGGAGATAGTTGAAACGGCTGCTTCTCTGACAGGCAGCGATGGCATTCGCTGATCGGTATTCGAGCCAAGATTCGCAGTTGTGTTTCATTCTTGCTTTCGATTGGTTACTTGTATGATGACTTACTACATTATTATCGCCCCCGCCGCCGCCGCCGTCGCGGCTTTCCTCTTGGGCATGTCTTCAACCGTGCCAGCGAGAGGTGCCTCGAAATCTCGAAAGGCGAAGGTGAAAGTCAGGATTGTCGACGACATCCCCGATCTAGTGGTAAGACGGAGTCGCCATAATAAGCGTATAGCAGATCGAAGCACTCCCGCCGCGCCAGGTAGTGGTGGTGCTATCGAGCTCCCTCTGGTGGATAGTTATTGCTACCATCGGAATGTCTTCCTCTTCCTCAGGATCCTTCCGCGATACACGGCAAACGTAGTGGTGAACGAATCGCGGGAAGGATAACTCCTGGGCCAATAGGGGTCGTTATAGAACGTGTGCAGGTAAGCACTGAAGCAGGCCGATCTAGATACTGTAGGTTGAGAAAAGCAACTAGATCACTGAGGTGGACCTGTAGAAGATTCGCTTGCTTATTGGTGTGAAGATAAGGTTCCCCGATAACAGCAATGTGAAGGGTGGCGGCGCCCCGATAGAGCCCCTCTCGGTGATGTTGATTGGCATTATAACGTTTATCACTGGATAATTTTAACGATACGTCATGTAACATTTCCCACCTCACCACTTTCTCAACCCAGGACACAGCGAGGCCTATTTGGTCTTCGATCTCTTCGACGGCGAAAAAGGCCTATGATGGATTTCAGGAAGTGATGGATATTCAAACAGGTCAGGTGCGGTAAAATGATAGGTTAATTAAAGAATGTCATTTGCTTCTGGGCCACAGCCCCATCACCCTCATACTGCAAGAGGGGACGGCGGGAGGATACCAACGCACCACAGCGGACAGCAAGGCCGGCAGGGGCGACCGAAGGTGCAAATGACTAAAGAAGCAGTGAAGGTTGAGAATGAAGTGGAGCATCAAGATGCAAATGAGATCTACAATGGGGAGAGGACGGAGGTGAGGGAATGTCACATTTCCAGTGTGCTGCTGCAATTAAACGATTCTCAACAACAACAAAGAAGAAGAAGAAGAAGGCCTTCAGCAGCAGCAGCAGCAGCACCTTGGCGTCACTTTGGATACCATCTTCCTCTTTTTCAGCCAAGTGGGCCTAATTCATGTGAGGTATTATGTGACGATACGCCTGGTGAAGCTCTGAGGAGCGCAGCTATCACTGTCAAGTTCACCTACAAAGAGGAAGTATGCAATGTTGAAGAGATCACCATTGCGAGGAACCATACCGAGCGTTTACAGTCCGATGCCTACTTGTAGTGAATCACCAGCGTACAAGGATATTACGCCATGCCTTTCATCAGTTTTTGCACCGATAGGACTATTGAGGCCGCCCTGAAGTTCTTTCAAGCACACGTACCTTATCTGGGTTGCAGCACCACCACCACTACCGAAAGCAGCAGCAGTAGCAGTCGGGATAGGCTAGTCAGATGTCTCTGTGTGCCACCATATGTCATTAATCATATCCCATTTCGTACCACGTAACGAGTGACCGCCGCCGGTGTTAAGATATTTATCAGCATTATCGTTATGTATGTTGTTCTTTAAATAATTGTTTTGTCTGCGCACCGAGATGGTCGTGTAAGAATTTCGACATTCTTTATTATCAATGCTTCGTCCGACCTTCCTATTCTTAGCTGTCTTAGCTGCCGCTGCTCTCCTCGAGTGTAGTGGGTTGGTAAGTGTTCTCTTATTAACTTACTCTCCACTAATTAGTGCACCACCTCTTCAGGCGTCCTCCACGGTTCATAACGGCAAGTCCTCGAAGGGTATTCTGGTAAGCCTTCGATTGTGGATTTGCCTACTCTGTTCGAACTTTAGAAGAGGAAAAGCGCTTCTCCTCCATCGAGTAGAAAGGTCACATTTGCGGAGCCGGAGCCGGAGGAGGTGAGCCGGAGCCGGAGGAGTAGGCTTAGGTTTCACGATTGCTTCCGCGCAGTTGTTTCATGTCGAATTGCTTGCAGACGCCATCGCAACCTGGATCATCCCAGATGAAAGAAGCTGCGCCACGACAGAGACCGAAATTGATGAGATCCCCACCGATAGACGCACGAGTGAGATAATAGGCCACATTTTAAGAAATCTTGTCGCTTAATCGAATGATGCTTGATGGCCATTCTAACTCTGCCGTCAGCCTTGGCAGCTATTTATACGGTTGGCATTTTATAATTAATACCCCTCCACTGTATTTCTCGCGGCGAGACGGATAATGTATAAATAGGGGGTAGCGGAGCCACCGATTGCTGAACAGCAACGTGCTCTTTATTGCACTACCTTTGCAGGGAATCACTCGACCCCTAGCTCATCTGACATTTGATGAAGAGCTCGACGATGACCGGCTCGACTGGACTGAAGATGTAGGAGGATCTCACTCCGTTAATTGCTACGCAGTGCGTCGCGCGGTAGGACACTAGTGAGTGTTATATGGAAGGAGATACACGTTTTATGGAAGTCCATTATGTTGGAGAGTTACCGGTGAGGAAGATTTGTACGGATACCAAACCCCGGCTCGGGTAGCAGAACTAAGTATTATGCTGATTGATGGTTTGTTTTATTTAGACGCTGTGACAAGGAAGTCACCAATATGATAATCGATAATATTGGTCACATGTTCAAAAATAAGAACATACAGACAGGAAAGGATGTGGTTAATGCCTATTGCGAATTGTTTCACTAGTGATGTTCGTTCTTCCATGGTGTTGATGTTGTTGTGCTGCTCTCACTTATGCTGGTGTGTCCGAGAATGCTTGTCTTGCGTTCGTACATCACTTTACACGATGCTGCTCCTATTCGATCTGATGGCAAACAATGGCTCCTCTAAACCCGGACTCAAGAGAGATAAGAGATGTCACTTGGCCATCTGCGATCAGTTGGGTTGTATTGCCGACTGATTGTTGACGGTCAAATAGGACTACTCTGGTCCTGGGCCCAAAGCAGCAGGAGTAGGGGGAGGGGTTTCCTCTCAGACTTCATCGATAACTTGTCCGTGGCCGGAGGAGTTGTTGTATTATCGTATCACTGTTCAAGAGCAGCCATGGTGTTGTCATCAGCGCCTAATTACTATAAACATGTCTCAGCACCGGCGTGAAAGGGCCTCCAACTCTTCAGCATCCTCACAACGCGTTTTGGGTATCACAGTCACTCATGCGAACGCAGAGACAACGCCAGTTTGGTACACCTTAGCCATCTCGGGGCCAGGCGGTGTTATGCAGTGGACGGTTCGCCGTCGATATTCGCAATTTCATTCGCTTCATCGAGCAATATCGCATTTACTAGACGGCTGCTCGGTTAGGCTGCCGCCGAAGCGCTATCTTCCGTGGCGGGCTCATGATGCGGCAATTGTTGAGGTCAGACGACAAGGGCTTGAGCGTTATCTTCGACAAGTGATAACCATCAAAAAGGTGTACGAAGACAACCAAGTGTGGCACTTCCTTGAAGCTCCCTGTGTGGAGATCTGCATAATAGCCCGATACGCTTGGTCCAAGGAAGCACAGTACTTGCCGCTACTTTGCCCGCTTTCGCTTCAGCCTACCTTCGCGGCGTCAGTAGCTTTGTGTAGGCCAGTCTTGAGGGCACTACTGGAGCATGTGCGAAGTGGACAAGATCACATGGTTACAGGGTTTGCCTTGGCCGTCTTGGGCCAAATTTCTAGTCAGTCCGGCAGAGCGATATCTGAAGAGGGGGGCATTGGAGTCCTTATCGGAGCCCTATCGCAGGAATCTGCGCTAGTTGAAGCTACTAATGTGGGAGCTCATACACTGTGACGCTTCTCTGAGTTATCATCTCAGGTCTTGTTGGCAACAGTACGATCGCATCCAGCAGCCGTCTTTGTGTACTTTCAGGTTGACGCTGGGATTCTAGAGCTAATAGAGATGCTTTCTGGTATCTAAGCTTATCGCTCTATTGTTGTGCCACCTGTCCGTTACCAGGTTACACTGCCAATCCTCGGCTCTCCCTTTGTATTGCCTGCATGTTGATGATTGCTATGGCCGCGGACCCTGACCTCGAGATCGCCCTAACTGATAGGCAGAGTTCTGGTCTGCAGTTGATAGAGGCGTTGATGGCAGTAAATGACGTGGCCACCACTTCCATCACCAGCTTGATGATATCTATCCTTCTCCGCCACGAGAACGAAACTCTTACACCACACGGAGATCGACTACGAGAAACTCTTGCCTCCGAGTTAGATCGGGTTAATAGGGCCATCGGCAGCACCGACGATGAACTGCGTCTTTTCGAGGCATTGGATGCCGTATTCGATGAGCGCTCAGCAAAGCCAATACGGCTCCTATTGAACGACCACGATGTCATCGCCAGCCTCACCTGCAAACTTCTCACAGTCTACTTCCGAGGACCTCTGATCGACTTTGCTGTCGAGACGGCATCGGATGAAGCCGATGCTACCATCAGCAGGTGCAAAGGGCAGCAGCTTTATGATGCTGTTCTGGGGCAGCTTTGCTGGCTCATTGATAACCACAACAGCGTGGAGGCGAGTGAAACGCTTTTGGCGTGCCAGGGGTGGTGCGATGATAAGGGCTTAACTGAACACGCAGCAGAGACGCGGATAAAATGCGTTGAACTAGCATGTGGTGAAACACTCAGTGAGAGGCATGAGCAGCTGATAGGTGAGCGGCCGCTGTCTATCCGTAGCCAACTCTCATCTACCCGCAGGTATATCAAAAGATTGCCACTTAACTGTGAAAGCAAAGGAGAATGATGTTAAACAGAGAGGGCCTGCCAGAGAGGGCCTTGATGAGGATGCTGTTTCTCGTTTAGTCACTGTCTTCGATTCCCTTGCCACGGCGCAAGCCAGGCTGGTTGACTCCTGGGATAAGGTATGTGAGAGGCGCCCTTGCTGGACTGCTTGTGTGTGATATATGAATGGCAGACAAGCCCTAGGGTCACCTTTTAAATGATTTTTAATACTAATAAAATTATGCTACAGCAATTGGATCTGTACCGCTCTCCTCGTCATCAATGCTATATATGTTAATATCATCTAGGCCACCATTGAGTCGGCCACGTGTGTCGGCTATCTCGGTATAACGGGGTCACTGCTGTTGCTCAGGCATCGACGTCAGCTCACGAAAGCAGGAAGGAGACAGACAAGCTCCTCTTAACGCGAAAAAAGCTACTTTCAACGGCTGGAAGTTTAAGACGGAAGTGACCCTGGTCGAGTGTTGGTCGGGAGGCTGATCGAGCTGATCCAGTCAGGGACGTGAGTTCGTTGGCTCATACCTGTGCAGAGGTGAAAGAGTCTCAAGCTGCGGTGGTTAAGGCAGAGGACCATCTTGCTAAATGTACCTCAGCGATGGTTGATGCTAAAAGGTGGGCTCGGAAGAAGGATATCTTATAGGTTCAAATGGGACCTTTATTAGGATTCTTGATATAACACACCAAGCATCGGTGACATCAGCGGAGCTACAGTCACGCGCCACAGCTCGATTGGCCGATATCGAAGGGTATTGTCTGACAGGCATTGGAATGGCGGAGTTCCTCTGGTTGTAGTAAACTCTTAATTGCGAAGGAGAGGCTGGCTTCGGTACCAACGAAAAGGGCTCGGAGTCTCAAAACCCTGGAAGCTCTGCAGAGGGAGGCCGAGGCTGCCAAAGATGCATCACGGTCAGGCGGAGAGTTATTGCTGTTTCTTGGCGTATCTTCTAACAGGTGCGCACGTGCCGAAGCTGGGAAAGCGCGGAACGCCGCCGAGAGAGCGGCCAACGAACTTAGGGATGCCGAAGCTGCACGAGATACCATCGCCGAACTGCACTGCGCGTGTAGCGCTGCCGAGACTCCTGAGGGCATCATCTCCGTGTGGGAAAGGGTGCCCGATTGGTTAACAAGTGAAAGCTCGTTAGGTGGGCAGCGGCGAAAATCTGGGGCGAGATTTATCATTCCATTGACAGGTGCTCCTACCGACTCCGAGGAGCTGGATACCAGAATGCGTGAGCTCCGGCTTATTATTGATTGTAAAGTACTTACACTGCGCGAAGGAGCTGATGGCGCTGAAGAGCAGTTTGCCAAGGCGGAGGTGAATGAGCCTCAGCAGTATGGCTGTTACGTATAGTCGGCGATGCTCAGAGCTTAGCAGTTCATGCAGCAGAGGAGGAGAAGGCGTTGATAGAGAGATGCGCTGCATTGGAGACTGAAGTGGCGAACATCAGCGACACCACGATTATACAGCGGAAGGTGGAGGAGCTCGAAGAAGCAAAGAAGAAACAAATAGTGGATGTCGAGCACTGCAAGGGTATATGCTAGTGGTGTCATTTGCACTTCATCTGCCTGGGCTTGTTCAGGTGACCGCGCTACAAGAGCGTTCGAACTTTCTGAGCAGAAGGCACGTGTGGCTGTTGCCCAAACCAAGATAGAGGAGGCAGTCGAGAGACTTCGAGCTGCTGAGAGCGATCGGAATAGCAAAGTGGGATAAGTTTACAGGACCTTCGACTCGCCTCCTTTCATCGACCACACTTACTTTAGGCTGAAGTGCTAAAGGAAGCATGTATACAACTGGGAGCAAGCCTTCGAGATGTCGAACATGAAGCTTTATCCTTATCAACCCGTACTATATATGCTGACCATCAACTGGTCTCTACCACACAGAGGGCATGTGCTGAGGTATCTTGGTAGATATTTAGCACTGTTGTATCCTTTGATTGAGGATGAGGGACATCCTACGTCTTTAATCCTCCGTATCTGCGGTGTAGGAGGCGGCAATGCGATGATTCTCCAGTTCACCATTCATAAACTTTCCACTTGTTGTTTTCCCTGGGGACTAGTAGCATCGATATCGTAGACGTTTTCTAATGTTAGATTGACTTTGCCTTACAAGCCGAGGACAGCATTCGTAACGAAGCCTTGAGCTGCATTGAGGAAGTTCAGGCACATCTTGCGGAACTAAGCCGCATGCTGCGAGAAAGCGCCTCCAAACCCGACTCGGGCGCTGGCGGTCTGACTTCTTATTCATGATAATATTCTTGCATTTTTGTCTCACAGGAAATATGTCACTTTTCTAACAAGTGTTTATTGGTGTTGGTTATATTCCAGGGTGTTATAGAAAGTCAATGGCATTTTAAACGCGACTGCTCGAATGGGATCGATTTCCGAGGCGGCCGCTTTAGTGGGTATTCGAGCGGTTCGGATTTCCCTCCCGAGTGATCTCGCCGGTGGATAATTATTCCTTCAAGCGGAGTAGTGTTAATGATTGTGTTTTGAGGAATGTGGCGTGATGTTGAAGTTCCTCTATTAGCTTTCCCCCACACATCATCATTCGAGTACGATGTCGACGATCGATGCCTCGGACTAGTCATCACTATTCACCACCTAGTTCGTTCGACTTATCGAAAATCTTCTCTTGACCAGCATTACTTGTTTATCCTCAGTAATGCTGCTCTACCGCAACGCGCTCATTTCAGCCTTCCTGATCGGGATCGAAGCAAGCATGCATCTAACTAGCATGTCTGAGTTACTGAAGCCCAATCCTCCAGCAGCCACGAGCGATACAGTATGCCAATTACTGGAGCTCCTACTCGGCCCATTCTACAACCTCACTATGTCGTGTGGTACTTCTTGTGCCTCAGGGGAATGCGCCGGAGGAGCAGGCGGAGCCGCACCAACCCTCCATGAGAGGAGCAGCAAAACAGGTCAACTCCTTAGTGTTGATGATGGTCACCACAAGAAAACACCATCAGATGGTGTTTTCTTGTTGTACATGCCCCTAATACTGTAGCATGTAGCAAAATCTCAAGAGACTCATAATGGCCACTCGACCACTCATAGGCTTCCAATGAAGTATCTTTCGGCTAACGTAAACTGTTTGTGAATGGTAGCTAGTAGGGAAGATATCGTCATCCAACCCACTGCCCTTTAATGGACTTTCCACTGATGTTGCTACTCTATACAGTGCTCTCTTGCAGACATCTCTCGCTGATCATCCTCTCTATAAAGATCTCAACCTTAAAGAGATAAAGCCAAAGAGTGGCACCAGAATGCTGTTGACGGTGAGTGGGCGGCGGAAAACTTTACCCGCTTTGATTTCCAGCACGTTTCATCAGAATCCTGGTGCCTCGTTGGGATATAAAAACCATTGGAGTAATGGCCAAGGCTATGTAGTAACCTTCAATCGTCGTGCTTCACACGCTGCCTTTACAGGACGACCTGCTTCGCAAATTCGCTGAGGATGACCCGTTGATGAATTCTATGATTGGCAAAAAGCCCCCAAAGCGAAAGGCAGCTAAAAGACGAGCTGCACAGGCTCTTCCTCCACCACCACCACCGGCACCTTAACCTTCAGTGAGCCAAATGACATGTACTCTGCACATAACACAGGCTTCAGGTGAATTGGTCGACACCTGTTAAAATTATCGCACTCGCGTACAGCCGGTTCACCACACAAGTAGGTTATCAACCATTATTCTTCGTTGCCCCATGAATATCTGAAATCCTGTTGATGTCCACCTCAATACTGTTTTATTAGTCTCTCCTAATTCACTGTATTCTCAGTTGTTACAAGCAGGTTTGATCATCATCGTTCAATCAGCGTTTATCAGCCTAGTTTCCAATTAGCCAAGGTGCTCATGCCAGACTTATGGTTTGCCGAAGTAGTTGAATTGGTAACGGTGTCTACGTTTGTGAGGCAAGCTCACTGATGGTAGACGGTATGACCACTTGAATGCCTTCATCGGCTTTATTACAACCGTGACCTTCAGTAACACAATCTTCGTCATTGAACCCATTTAGTGAAAGATTCCATTCAATAGTACGATTAAAAAGAGAGTTGGGGGGGCAGAGGGCGTAGGTGAAGCTACTAAGCACTTGATGATGATGATGATAGTGGTGTTGGAATAGCACGCCTAATAACACGCCGTATTGTTTTGCAGTTGGTGAAATTCGGGTCCTAATTGTGTCAAGTACAGTACGCGACATGTAGAGATGCGCGGACTGGACCGGCAGAAATATCGAGAAGTATGGCGAGTTTCGAGCTATTTCCTTTTCTATTGAACTCTCCATACTCGATTGCCCATAAATCGAGCTTGCCCCGCTCTAACTCAACAAAAAAACTTTTAGCCATTTTCGTGCTGAGTGCCGCGGCCTTTCAGCCCGTTCACGACGGTTCTGGGCTGTTTTGTTCCGGTCAGCTTCCGAAGCTGGATCTCTTTGCTTACGGCTTATTATACTACGCAGATTACTTTTCTACTACTCGTAAAAAATGGGCCATTTTGAATGACCTTTATAGCATATATGAACGCTTTTTTTTCCAGCGGGGAACGAATAAGGGCCAAAAGTCTCGCTGAGAGGCCGACATTTTGGCGGCGCACAGAGCTTGTGCCACACAGTGAGGCATAGTGGCTCCTAGTTATTCTTACTAAAAATCTCTTAGCACACACCGTTGTTCACCAGGACACGGGTCTACTTGGCATATGATGAAGAGGATAAACAGGTGGGGGCTAGACTCTAGTCACTCGTGTCAGGGCGGTAGGTTGCCCAACCGAAGTATGCGAAGTACGCGTCACGGGATTCGCGTGTCTACCCCAAAGATTCCGTATGCTCTCGTGTTACTCAGGACAGGTTCGGTATCTGTATGCCTGTCTTTTCCTCAAAATTTTCTCAATTGTGTGAAGTTCCGATTGGTTGCATTTCATGTCCGAAATTCCGCCAGTGGAAACTTCACAAATTCCCACTTTCGACAACCCTGGAGTATTGCCATGAGGCGAGCGCCATTAGTAGTCGCACGCAGCCGAGTAGTCGAGAAGTCCCTCATTTCTTTCAAGTGTCAGTCTATGAGGGAGTCCTTGCAAAGAGTAGAGGTCCACTTACCAAGCAGTTGTAACTTGGCGTAGAACATCATTCGCGTTTCTGCAGCAGATCTGATTTCGAGTTCCTTTCCACCAGCCATTTACATTAACTAACTTTATATTAAAGCGACTTAACCCAAAAGCATTGGAAAAAAGATTCTTCCTGTATAACATAGGTATTTGAGTGGTTGAATCAGTACAACAATACTATAACGCAGAATGATCGCGCTTCAATATGATTTAGATGAATCTATATGTATTCATCGCCTAGTCAACTTCAAACTGGAGGATACTTGCCGAAAAGTGTCTTTTTCATTAGCAAGAACCGGGGAACAATTCTACATATGGGTCTAGGCCGAAATCCGTCCTCACTGAGTTTTTTTGAGCGTTGTAACTGTAGTACATCAAATCTCCGTCGACTACTTCGAAGGTGGTTCTGCACATGTATCCGATCACGTACAGAATGAAGTCATTGTATTCATTGTATGATGCTCCAGAAATCGTATAGTTCGAAGGGCCCTTCTGTACAACATCCACTACGGCATTTTCCTGTTCTTGACCACACATCACTAGTAAGTTTATTCTTCTGGCAGCGTTCTCCTCACCATTAAGCCAATCCACTTGGACACAAACGTTATCACCGATCTTCTTAAAGTACTTCCCTGTAGGGCCAACAGAAGCTTGTGATCCTTGAAAGAACAATAGGTAGACGAGAAGCAGAAACGCGAATGATGTCATAGGTCAAGTTACAACTGCTTGTTAAGTAAGATTCCCTCATAGACTGATACTTAATAGGAATGAGGGACTTCTCGACTACTCGGCTGCGCTATGCATATGCGTGCGACTACTAATGGCGCTCGTTATGGCAATATCTAGGGTTGTCGAAAGTGGGACTTTGCGAAGTTTCCACTTGCGGACATTTCGGACATGAAGTGCAACCAATCCGAACTTCATACAATTGAAAAAATTTTGAGGAAAAGACAGGCATACAGATACCGAACCTGTCCTGAGTAACACGAGAGCATACGGAATCTTTGGGGTAGACACGCGAATCCCGTGACGCGTACTTCGCATACTTCGGTTGGGCAACCTACCGCCCTGACACGAGTGACTAGAGTCTAGCCCCCACCTGTTTATCCTCTTCATCATATGCCAAGTAGACCCGTGTCCTGGTGAACAACGGTGTGTGCTAAGAGATTTTTAGTAAGAATAACTAGGAGCCACTATGCCTCACTGCGTGGCACAAGCTCTGTGCACCGCCAAAATGTCGGCCTCTCAGCGAGACAGCCCAGAACTGCCCAGAACCGTCGTGAACGGGCTGAAAGGTCGCGCCACTCAGCACGAAAATGGCTAAAAGTTTTTTTGTTGAGTTATAGCGGGGCAAGCTCGATTTATGGGTAATCGAGTATGGAGAATTCAATAGAAAAGGAAATAGCTCGAAACTCGCCATACTTCTCGATATTTCTGCCCGTCCAGTCCGCGCATCTCTAGATGTCGCGTACTGTAGCTTTATGCTCCTCATGACTGGAACGTCTCCATCCATGAAGGCTTCAGCAGTACCATTCCAGAGCTTATTCGAGATGCTTTCCGAAGCTGATGGGCCTTTTCACAGAGTTCTCAGCGAGAAGAATATGTCCACGATAGAGGCAGGTGTTGTGATCTCGCTAATTAAGAGCTTTGCAAAGCAAACGGCATGCGAGCCACCACCGGAAGATGAGGAAGTCTATATCCAGTAGGAGTGTCATATAAGAGCCACAAGAGTGACAATCAGATATTGGATTGATCATTACCAGAGGAAGAGCCTTCCTTGTGCATCGATCTGCCTCAATGCTGCAGCTAGTTCCGGGGGGCCTACTACTGAGATGACCGCTGTGTCCGATTCCGAGTATGACATGGTCTACCGGATTGGGCGTAGGGACCTCGTTAAACTTGTGTACAAGTTCTTCGCCATTCGGAGAGAGGTAGACGTGACTATTTGCTTAATCGTTATCGTATTATGTACTCCAAGGTGGACTGGCTCTCTTCTCGGCCCCTTTTACCAGGGAAGGTTGTAAAGGTTTCGTCTCGAAGCCTGTCAATGTCGACCATAGCTAGTAGCGGTCGTGCTGAGCCTTCGCCCATTGAACCTCTCCTTAAACCTGTCTCCACTCTGGGGAGTCTATCTTCACCTTTTGGAGGAGTGCATTCAGAAGACCGCAAGAACGATGGTGAGTGATGGTCAATAGTACTTGTATACCATCGCCCCGTAGCACCTTCGAAGCTGCTGCTGCTGCCGCCGCTGCAATATACACGAGTTATCGATCTCTTCATCGCCTGCGACGCCGACTGGAAAAGGCTGGGCGACGATGGCATCTTACCAAAGGATCCTGACTACCGGCCGAGCTTCTTCGAAGGAGAATCTAAGCTAGTTGCTAGTGATGTCACTGCATACTTCAAATCCATCAAGGACAAGGCCAAATGGGGGCTCAAGGGGTGAAACCATCGCCTAAGACCTTAATAACAAATCGTTGCTGTTATTAGGGTTGGAGAGCCTCAGTTGCTCGAGTACCTTCATAACTTCATTGATGGTCGCGATGAAACATTTCCTATTCTGGGTGCCTTCGAAAAACAGAACGGATACCGAAGCCTTGATGTTTCGTCCCTGTTCCGATTCTGGGCGTCCTTAACACCTTACCAAAAATCATCCTACCGGCTCAGAGGACTTAGCCGCTCGCAAGCTTTAGATGTTATTACGAAGATCGCTGAGCGAGAGATCAAGAAACAGAAAGAAGCAGCGGGATTTGCTGAGCAATCGGGGAAAGATATTCTCGAAAGGTCGGTTAACCTCAAATCCGTATTACTAGTGGAAATCACACTGCAGGTCGAAGTCGAGATATCTGCACATCCTCCCGACGCCCCTATCCGAGCTAGCGCGACCAAAGAGGCATACAATGAGCACCGAATCTCAACTTGCATCGATGCGGTTATTCCAGCTCTTGAGAAGGCATGGTCCAAATGATGCCGCGGTGATGGCTGCTTTGGCCGAGTACAAGGAAACGCTCGGGCCGCATCACTCCTATGATGCCTTCGTGGTCCTTCTGAAGGAAGCTCGCAAACTGAGGTGGACAGGTTCGCTTCTAGAAGGAGATGCTTGCTGTTTAGGATTATATCCACCATCGACTCACCTAGCGGTCGCCTTCCCCTGGGCCAGGGAGACCGGGCCGATGCAATGAGGATGTCCGAGCTTCACGAGGCCATGCAACGACATTCGGCACTGAAGAGGAAGGTCTTTACTATTGTGAACCACTCAGTGTCTCGAACCTCTGACCTTTTTGGTGTCACCAGTAGCGGTTTTCTCGAGCACCTCTTCGCCGACCTTTGTCAAGCCGTTGGTGAGGACAGAATTTGTGATCTATTCGGGTGCCACGATATCGATCGATCAACTGCGATAAGAGTGATAAATGCAGCTATCAGTGTTGGAGAGGATGGCACGCTCAACATCGAGATGAAGAGGCATATGCCTTTGGTTGAAGTGCGCATTCAAGGCCTTACCTTTGACGTGTTGGCAAAGGAAAAAATTATTGGGCGGAGCGATGCGAAAGGCATTGCGAGGTTTGTTGCTTTCGAGAGAAGACTTTCGATCAAGATGCCGAAGCGATGCTCATGGCGGGGTGAGCAAGTGGAAGTATCGAAGCTCTGGAAGATCGCTCCGCCGCAGTTTGCTCGGTATTGCTCGGAGACCCTAATGAAGCGCGTGAGGACATCCGTATTGGGAGATGCGTTTTTGTAGTGGTACGTTTAGATTCAGTCTCACAGACGTTGGGCACTTAGCCGTCACGGCCTCGGCTTCTGGGCTCCCCTGGGCCGATCCGTCGGTGCATGCTTCAACCAAAAGGTTCACCTGAGCATCGAAGTCAATAAGGCCAGTCAGTACGATGAGATGGTCGCCCGACTTTCAGGAGGTGCCGGCGGCGGCTTCCACCACAGATGGGTTCGCCTATTCGATATTGGTAGGTAGCAGGATTGCTAAGCGGATGCGACGCTCGACATTCATGCTCAACGGAGAGATCGATAACTGTCGGTAGGGTTAGGAAGCCTTACCATTTCAGAGAGTCGGATTGCTCAGATTCATCCCAGCTGCTGGCGGCCATGCACCAGGGGAACACGCTGCTGGGCAGGGGCGTCGCTCAAGGACAATAGACGACTTCGTTACCTCGTTGGGCAGTAAATCTGAAAACGGCCAACCTGGCTGTTACAGTCTTATCAGACGATGGGGAAGGGTTAAGCGCGCCAAGGTACCCTAAACAGGGCTCAACAAGCTGCTGTACTTGGTGGTCTGTAGGCATTGTGTCAACAAGGTTATCTGCTGGCGGCCAAGACGTACCTAGACAAGGCGTTCAACGTCCGGCAGATTATGGAGCATTTTGCTTGTATGCATCCAGGATGCCTGAAACCTTTACCCACCTCAGCAACCCCTTGCAAATGCGGAGGTACGCTGCTGTCTTCGACTAGTTCCATAGACACTCGACTCTCAGGTATGTTCTGTAATACGCATTCGCATCCTCGCTGTCACTCCTGTCACGAAACAGGTCTCCGCTTGGCGACAATAATAGGTACAGTTGGTGAAATGTCTGAGGTAGGACTATCCGCGTCTCGCTGTCGGCAAGCCGATGGTTTATAGGGTAAGTGTGGTATCGAGGAGACCTTCGATGATCGAACGATGCTTGGTCTGTTGCTGCATGTATTGGAGGTATCACGTACCATCAATGAAGGCCTTAAACGGCGAAGGTGGGGTCGGATACCGGGCACGACTGGGAAGGAAGGTACCGATGGGAACCGCCGATCCGCCGCTCTCTACGGTGTTACTTGTCGAGACCCTCCCCCTGGGCAGTTCTGGCGCTCCGTAAATGCAGCAAAGGTGTACAAGTCATGTGCGGGCTGCGGCGGCGGCGGCGGGAGTACTCAACCAGGGACGACCGGTTCCCTCGGTGAGGCCAGTATCGATGCTGGATGTTCACGGTGACGTCACGGTCAATCTCATATCTTGGAGGAGTTTCCACATGTCAGGTGTTCCTTCGCCCGACGCAATGCTGCAAGTGACCGGAGGTTGCTGAGGAGGGCGCTTGGCAGGAGGCAAGTGCATCATCACGGCAGCACCAAAGCTATTACAGAGTCGGATGCCATCGAGAGCTTCCAACAGCTACGGTAATCTCTTGGTGTTATATCTGCTCATTGTCTTTGTCTCAGAACCTCGATGGCTGTGGCTCAGAGGAGCTCGGTGGAGAGACTGAGCAAGCCGAAGCCTCGACCGAAAGCCCCACAGTTGTCGTTGGTGCGACGATTCAAAGCCAGACGTGGTGAGGTGTTTGATCTCCACGGATGATTCCTATGGTGCCCTCAGTACCGTCTTCTATTGGCGGACGGCCTTTCACTCGCCGGTCACAGCCGGCTCCTTCAGCTCCACCGGTTGTGGCATCTTCGAAAGGCGAGGGTGAAAAGGCTGGCAAGGTGGCTCAGAGCATAGTGAGTGCTATAGTGGAGAGGGCTGCTATGTCGGAGAGTTCATCAACGGTGCACTGTGTTAATGATGAGGGGCCCCCTAATCCACAGCTCCACTTGGCCGGGTCACAGCGAACGGAGATAGAGCAGGCTGGCACGGAGGCTGACGTTAGCGGGGTTGTTGATGCTATACTGGTCGAGCCATCTGATGATGAAGCAGCAGCAGTGCTGGCGATTGAGGACAAGCCCAGCAGCGTTGCGGTCCTCCCGGTCATCGTGGAGGATCCCCAATTAGCCATAACTGATGATAAGAATGAAGCCGAACGATGGGCGCAGCTCTCACCACGGGAGCCACCCGCTCATAAAGAGGAAGGACGGGAGCTAGTTTATGATCCCAAAAAGTATACTGATGAGATAGTTGAGAGCGATTGGTTGGTGGAAAGAACACTACCGAGCAGCAGTCTGTCGGCAACTAGAGCCACCAAACTTCTGACGAAGGACTCGCTCTCGGCATTGTTCAGTACTTCTATCCCACTCACCGGCGTTGATCAGACAGAAGGCGAAGATCTTGAGAAGTTGTTTGCCTCCGTTGACTTGAATAGTCTTTGATCGGTGGTGGGATATAGTAATTGATTACATGATGACTAATGGTCATTGAGACTCGATCCGATATTGGACTTGCGTTATTAGTGACTCAAGTGGGCTCGAGTAGAATCCGACACTGATTTTTTTCCGAGTCCACAAGTGTGATTCCGGAGACGGTACTAGCAATCCACGTGATGACACTGCGATGATGTACACGTCGCGCCTGGTTGATTTATTGGTGACCGCTGAGTTCAAGTGTCCGGGCATCGGAGGTTATCTCACCATCATCCGCCCCCCTCGTTCATGGATTCTGAGGAGGCCTTGTGATAGACGGGCTCATCCTTTGGGCTGTCTGTTTGGAGCGGATCATTCGTTTTGAGGAGGGGAACTACTGAGATCGTCCTTATTTCAGTGTGTTGTGGCTCATCCTTGAAAGTTCTTTATTTCCGTTATACCAATGCCTCCAGCTCCCACTCAGAACGGTAAAAGGGAAGCTGTCGAACAAGCTTGCAGCTGTGAGGCCAAGCGAAGGATGGCCGCAGTGAGCATGCCGACTCCCGACGATCCCATTATCGTGTTCCTCAGGAAGTGATGGCAACTACGGAGGAAGGAGACGTCACTGTAGCGAGCAACTGGGTGTCGGGCCCCCTGAGTGATGATGACAGAGAGAGCATCGATAGGTTCAGGGAGCTGGTTAGGATACCGAGCATCTCTGGTGAAGGTGGGTCATACCTGGCGTATTCCGTCTGCCGACGCACAGTCCTGTCTCTGCCACTGTTCAGGTGTATCAAACGGGTCCTACGCTCAATGCGCTGCACTCCTCCAAAAGTGGCTGGCAGAGATCCCGAGGGTTACAAATATAAGATCTATCGAGTAGTACTTTTGCAAGAAGGCCAATACGAAGACATTGTGTAGGTACGTACCGGGCAAGCCGGTGGTGTTGGCAACCTTTCCCGGGACGGAGCCAACCTTGAAGAGCATCCTTTTGAACGGCCACTATGATGTGAGCGATTCTCTCTGTTATAACTCTAACGTTTGTTCAGGTCGTGCCGGTGTTTCGACAGCATTGGGAGACCGACCCGTTTGAAGCGGTTATCAAGGATGGTAAGATCTATGGCAGAGGTACACAGGACATGAAGTGTGTTCTCAGCGGGTAGGTCGAGTTGGAGAAATATAGTTTCTCTCGAGCATCCAGATTTTCTCGCTTCCGAAGCTATCTCATAATCCTCAGGTATATCGAAGGCCTTCGACACGTATTTGCTGATGGCAGACAGCTTCGTCGAACCATCCACGTATCCTTAGTCCCCGATGAGGAGGTCGGCGGGGTCGATGGTGAGTTGTTTACTCGCACTTTAATCTTCTAACAGCCTACTGTACAGGTGCCGGAAAATTTGTCGAGAGTCCCGAGTTCGCTGAATTCAACGTTGGTGTTGTCCTCGATGAGGGTCTCGCCACCCCGTCAGCTGGCAAGTAAGCTCTTGCTGGTTGCTCTCTATGACCCATGCTTCTTAACCCAGCTATACGCTCTTCTACGGTGAACGCTCTACCAACTGGGTAACCTTCCGTGTGAAGGGGAACACTGGGCATGGAAGCAGATTCATTGAGAATACAGCCGTTGAGAAGCTGGTCCCGAGCGATTCCTCCGCTACCTAAACCTATCGATCATCAGGTAAAGATTCTGTCAAAAATCTATGCGGTGCGGGCCGAGCAGCGCAAGATACTCGATGATGCTACTTGCGGGCCAGCAGCCGCGGCAAAGACGCTCGGTGATGTTTTAACGGTTAATGTAACCGCTTTGCAAACAGGCGTGCCGAGTAGCAGGTATGACTCGCATGTTTCTTGAGCATCATCATTCGCGCTGCCGTTGTTCTTTGTAGTACCAAGTCTGGCTTTGCTCTGAATGTTATCCCTTCCGAGGCTCTCATCGGCCTTGACGTCAGAGTAATCGGACGTGACCGATGATATGTTGGTTACACTGTGAGTTAGGTGCCGCTTCATATAGACACTTCTCGATTGCAGGGAATATTCGATGATTGGCTCGGGGAATACAAAGACGATGTTGAAGTTCAGTACGATGTAACATGGAGGCGACCGCCTTTTACACTTTTGCATCTTCATTCTCCTCAGAACTTCTCGAAGCATCCTCCTGCTTTGAGTCTGTCCGATCCTTGGCTGCTAGCGCTGCGAAAGGCCATTCAAGATGCGGCTGGTGTTCAAACCAATTTGGAAATATTTCCCAGTGGAACAGATAGCAGGTTCGTTGTCCAAGTCCCATTAGAGCACGAGAGGAACCGGTGGGTTATGTTCAGATACTTCAGAGAAAAAGGGCTCCCGTGTTTCGGATTTTCACCAATGAGAGACACTCCGATACTCCTCCATGACCACAATGAGTAACCTGATAAAAACTCATATGTCCTAGCACTTCCCTCCGATCTAGGTTCATCACGGAGAAGGCCCTGATAGAAGGCATCCGAGTGTACACCAAAATTATACCTGTCCTAGCTAACTTAGAACACCATGAAGCCCTCTCTTGAACACAGTCACTTGTGCTGTAGCTTGGCTTTTGTGATTAATTGCCTCTCACTTTTATCATTTGTTGTCTGCGGTAATGTGCTTTGTATTCTGTCAATTGCCAGTGCATCTCGGTCGTCTTTACGGAGCCAAAGTTGTCGAGGAGGACTCCTCGTATTGGAACGCTAAAGTCGATAATCAAGCTTTCGTATGGCCCCAACAGATGGTCGCCGCGGTGTCCTCAGCACCTTGGATGCTCTTTTGAAAGTAGCCGACGACGCTTTCTCTGAATGTGATTGGGAGTCAGCTGTCTTCTTCTCCGAACTGGCTGTAAGCTGACGGCACCGCCGCCCGGCCTAATCAGTTCTAACGAGTTCCGGTGTTCTAGGTTGCACTGCAGCCATCTGACAGCAAAGCTCGGGTGGCCCACTGCCGATCTCTCTTCGCTTCCCGCGAGTATAGTGCTTTGATTAGAATGTATAAGAATGCTGATGGCCACAGAAGTGACACTCAGTTACTCAGAGATCTCGTGGCTCGCGCCCAAGTAATAGTGTCCTGTAGAAAGCGGGTCCAAGTTGCGTATATTTTCCGTAGGTATTGGTCATGAAGGAAGATTGTCCGGAGTTCTCTCCGTCCTCCTCAGCTGAATGGCTTGCTAAGGGCTTAGCTTTGCGCCACAAAGAGGATGGGATTGCAGCCTGGAAAGCCTTCTTGCAGTCGTGGAAGCTCAAGCCGTCAGTTTAACTAACCGCGCATGCGCAGATTGATCCACCGCTCTTCAGGCTTAACATCGCTGCCCAGCGAGCTGTGTGCCATTCTGTCGGAGGATTCTATGGCTCCACATCTACAAAGACTATGGAAACGTTGAAGTCCGCAATTACCTCTATGGCCCTTGACCAGAACCTGGAGTTCCTTCGAAGAATGTAAGCTTATTCACTCCCTCCTAATTTTCACTTACACACTAACGCAATACAAAAAAACTAAACAGATAAGTGTTGAGGTCTATTCGTTCAAGCGAATTTAACCTACAGTCAAACAGAGACAAACGATA
>JAAPAO010000394.1:0-33415 GCA_013115145.1 Perkinsus chesapeaki | reverse complement strand
GCGTGCGGTACTCCCTTAATCTCTGGAGATTTCACAGCCGCTACATTCGCAAGCTCAATCCGCTTATCAGTATTTCTCGACTTCCACCCGTTTGTTTCACCGCAGTCATTCGTGCTGTTGACAAACTGTTAGTATGAGTTGAAAGTCGAAGAGCATCAGAGTAATAAGTCAGAATACACCGTTGTGGACTACAAGAATGAACAGATTGACTCGGACTCAGTGACTCATGTAGCACGAGTCGCATGAATGCACTCAGACAGCAGTGCTCCGCGGTCGCTTGGCAGAAAACCAAGGCGGGAAATCGATAACTTACGACGAAGACCTGTGCATGCTATTCAACTGAGTCTCACGTATACAGTGTACCGTATACTCACCTCCCGGCTCGCTCTGATAGTCGATCCCGCTTTGATTACTGATCCCCACGGGATCGACTACCAGGGATCAATTAGAGATGCTGTATAGCTGAAGCTGCTGCCTAAGCACTGCTAGCGCCCAGTGGAGGAAGTTGGGCTTGAGTCCCGTTCTCCTTATCACTACGAGGAAGAACTCCTCAATGCTTGCATTTCACCGATAGTGTAACAGCTTCATTGTGTGAGCGATATAAACTGATGATCCGCGAATGCCGAGGGATTCGACATACCTAACCCTTCCGGAGGGTACAAACTTCCGTCCGACTGGACACAACAGCGTGAAGTCAACAGCACCAGTACATACAGATCGGAACGAGAGTATTCTACAACTTAATACTGGACGAGTGGCTTCCCAGATTCACACTTAAACTCCTACGTAAGAACATTTTATAGGAACCGTGCTCGTCACACCTCAAAGATGAGCTCTCAGTATAGACGAGGTATGGGCACGGAGTATTAGCAGCGTTTATTGGTTATCACTCAGTATTCTTCGTACTAAGTGAGGATGCTCCTCAATAGTACGAGGCTTTTACGGAGGAAAATGTGCCCCCTCAACAGACAGTAGGAGGCGGCAGGTGACACCGCAAGGGGGTCGGGTATGGTTCAAGCCAGCGTCGCGATCCCCAGTTCCTTCACCCGGGAGCCAACAGCTTCCTTTGTGATGGTTCGACAAGTGAGGGGTCGGGCATACCCTTGTCCTTCGGAAGGAACTTGAACCAAAGTCTGATGAGGCTGACTCGTTTACATGATACTGAAGCTACTGTTCAAGTCAGCATAACAACCATCCGTTGACCGGATCGCTTCGTCTAAGCCCAATATCTGGAAGGTTAACGGATCCTAGGGGCGGCCGTTTTCCCCGGCCAGCAAGGCGTGGGTGCTCGAAAAGAACAAATTGCAGAGTGATTTCGCCCGTCTCCGCAATAACTACGCTGTCTCCGTAAGAACTGAATGAGACATGTTTTCAGTATACACGGCGGTTTTTCTTCTAAAAAAATTTTCGAATGTATGTATAAGGAAAAATCGTTGACATGATCCTTCCGTATAATGAAAAATGAGTCGAAAGTAGATACATGCTCTTCAAAGAGGGCATTGCTACAAGCCTGTTGATAGAGATGAGATCCCGTTCACTTGATCGATTCTGGGGAGAGACTGCAGCGGCACTCTTATCAGTGTTACTGGTTCAGTAACAATACCTTGTTTTAGCATGTATTCATTAGCGGTAGCAGTTTTGTCAGTCCTTCCAAGGCAGGGGATCTCAACGAGCCCCGTGGTAAGATGGCATGCACCTGAAGTTCTGAAGCGCGATTCATCCCAGTGAATAGTCTATCTTTGTCAGGGCATTAGATTCATCGAAGGAACGATCAGAATTGGGGGAACAAGGATAAGCATCAATGAACACCAGGATGGCGACTCACAGTGCATCGTTATCGACTATATGAGCAAACAGGCTCTCGGATTTCACAAGGATTCCCCAATACCGTTATCGGTGAAATCTGCAGTTTGCATGGAGTATTTGGGCGAGAGCCCCCAACAAAAATCCATACCGAGGCGCTTCGAGCTTTCTGGGGCAGAGAAAGGAGCTCTTAAGGGGGTATACGTGAGACGTCTTTACTCTCAGTGAGTTATCATACAATATTTTCTATTCAAATGCGCCGCTTTCATTGTCAGAGATCCAACAGTCAATAAAACAGGAAGCAAGTTGCAGGACGGTGAACAGTGGACACTTTTTGATCGTCTCCACCTCACAGTACAAGCACGCTTCGCTCAAGTTCCCTCAGACACGCCGTGCAAAGAACGTTTTAGAATACTCCTAGAAACATGCAAGGGAAAGGTGCTGAAACCATACGCTTCATATTGTGGTCCGTATGTCATTAAATTTCTATGTGAAACCCTCCGCGAAAGAAACTCACCAGTGCAAGAAATAGCGAGCCAGATCAAGACTCCACGGAGCGTTGCCGAGCTCTGGAAGCGGAGGTTACGGCGGGACGTTCGAAGAAAGCCTCTGCGAAATAGAATCAACGGCGAGGCGACAGCTTCCTCGCCTGTTGCTACCGAGCCACTATAATACTGATGGGGATAATGGTGATGTTCATGAGTTATCCATGTGCTCTACGTTTAGTTAGCTTGAGTGAAGTTCTGTTTAATATCGAAGAATACTTACTTATAGTCATGGTGTGGAGTCGGGACCCCACTCGGTCGGCATGCCCTATAAAGTTGAAGACTCGCTCACCAGTCAAGACTCTTCGCCGAAGACTGATCGGAAATCATTGATCCGCAGGGCTCCTTGAGCGTCAGTTACTATCTTGTGTAAGATGTCCACATAACGAAGTTAAGCTACGAATGGTCTCGGGAACCTCGAAAGGTAGTCCACAGTACAGTATATCGGGACCCGGCCGAGGACTCCGGCGGGCACTTACATGCCAGCAGTTCTGATAGGCTACCGATATAGAGTGTTCTAATTCAGAAAACTCTTTAGAAACTGGTAGATCACCCTAATCCGAGACTGGTACAAAGTTCATATCGCAAAGTCATAGCCGTGGAACTGACGGCGTGACCTTTGCTAAAACGCCGTATCATGGTTAACGGAATGAGTATGCGAGTGTAGTGTTTGTGAAATCCCGAGAGAACAAGCGGGGAGACAATTGACTTGAACGTAATCAACACAACAAATGAGGGACACGCTGAGATTGTGTCAGCTAAAGAATGAGGTTATGGCACACTCTACGATAACCTAGAGCAATTGCTTTCCAAAGCGGCCTGCTCGCACGGGTCATACCGAGCTGAACGAACAACGCCGGGAATATGTCGTAGGTTTTTCGACATAGAGACGGTAAATTTTTTTATAAATATTCCTGAGTACGGCGATGCTCTTGATAGTAACTGGGTACCATAGTGCAGGCCGATTCGAAAGACGCGAATCGATTAATATCCGCCTGCCTCTCAGACTTGCTATATAGTGGTATTATATCTGTACCAAGTAACTATCAAGTGCATGGTAACCGAAGCCCGACCCGATTGCATGATGTAATCTACATCAAGATTATCCGGTAGGATAATAATCGGTTTTCGGGCTTCAGGTTACTCCTGCGAACCCCGTATTCAATGGGATTTTACGGCTTTCTCTCGTCTGTTTCTCCGCAATCATTGGAACTGCTCACTTTGATTGGTCCCAGGTCTCCAACAAGTATAAGAGACAGAAGTAGGTACCCCCAGACAGGTGCTGCCGTGGACACTGCGACAGAGACAAAAGCGAGCAGTGTTGTTGGGACGTGCGCTGTTAGTATGTAAACTTCGCTCACCCATCGGGCAACGACTGCTCGAGCTGAACTGATTTCCAAAGGATCAGGCGAACGTTGCTGGCCATTTCTCAGCGATTGGCTGTCATCTGGGCTAGAAAAATTTAGAGAGTACGGAACAGCTGAACGGATATTAAACACTGACTGCCCCATCTCGAGCTCCGAAATGTGTCGTGCCGCGGTACCTACCGTACAGTCGCCTGAGTTGATTCGACTGCTTGAAACGTGGGTTTCAGCATCTCCCTCCGTTATCCCATGCTATCGTTCACCCGCCTCACTGCAGCACTTTTATTCGTATTGTTAAGCCACGTGCCTGCACGTGATCCTCCTGTAAGATACCACGCGGTTTGTGGCAAACGAAACTCAACTTTGTCAGAGAGTTAGATTTACTGAAGGAAGTATTAGGGTATCAGGAGAAAGAATGATTATTGATGAAGGGAAAGGTGAAGATTCAGACTGCATTATTGTTGATGAGGAGAATAATCAGAGCGTTGCAATTTGTGATGATTGCGGCTCGCTTCTAGCTTTGACCCAGGCAGTTTGCATGCAGAAGTTGGGTGGACTTCCATGGTCAAAAGATCTGTCGCCGAACTTGGAGCTGTCTGGGGCAGAAGAGAACAGCTTACAAGGGGTATCCGTGAGACGTCTGTATGTCGTGTGAGTGAAGTGAAGTTTTTTATTTCTGATTTATCATCATCAGGGACCCGGATATCGAGCATGAAACCAGGTTGATCGACGGTGAGCTTTGGACAATTTTTAGCGGTATGAGAAAGAACGTTAATTCAAGCGACGTGGATGTTATTAAGCGCATGTCCTGCAATGAGCGTTTTGAGAGAGCTGTAGAAGAGTTTAAGGGCGACGTCGGAAGCTCTCATCCATCATACACTGGCGAGTATGTCCTCGAATCTATGTGCGACAGCCTCAACGAGAAATTTCCTGTCGCTGAAACACCAAGCCAACCTATGTCTCCACGAAAGATTCTCAAGTCCTCACAGCACAAAGCTTCTAGAAAGATTAGGCGGGGACTTCAGAAACAGATGCGGCGGGCAACCAGAATGGCGGCGAAGTCTTCCGGCAGTGCTAAATAAGGATTATGGCATGCTCGTGTTGTTGATGTCCATGTACTACTCAAACAATATTATAATAGCTAAGCTCGAGTTAAAGGATAATGAATGACAAAAAGGTTGTAGTCACTATATTTCGAAAGACATCATTCTAGTAGCAGACGGAGGACTCTCAAGTGAACCTATGGCAGTTCGTTGCAAAAATCTCGGGCTGGCAAGCTGGCGATGGAAACCCCAAATCTCACGTACGCTTTTGCTCATGCCAGAAGTCTATTTTTTGTTGGTTCTCGTGCAGACGAGAACGCTCCTACGTCCATTCCGGAAGTTAGAACCGTGCTGGCAAGATTAATGGCCAATAACTTCTACTCCTAAAGCCCAGCAGGGAAATCTGATGGTCAATTGCTTTTCCTGACCAATCGAGATGGGTTGCTAAGTGGACCCTTGAGACACCGACAAAATCAGTCAGGAATTATTACTGACGTTGTTAGTACTATAAATCAATGCGTATTACGGAACGTAGATATCTGAAGATACCAACTTAATCACCAGAAAGTACTCGATAGCGCCCGGATTAGTCAGTATTTAGTATCCTGGCTCCAATTTAAGGCCCCTAACCATAAGGAGAAAGAAGCAGAAGGATTAAATTTGGTCGCCGATTGCCAGAGCCAATACTCACAGCGCACCAATACTCAACTAAGCCAAGCTCCATGACTAAAGCTCCCAAGGACCCACCGTGCAGCACTGAACAAAACAAATACCCACACTTTGCTTCAAACGAAGTTCAACCGTAATGGTTATCACATCTTCTTTTTCGCTGCTTTACCCTTCCCCTTAGCCGAAGCCTTCTTCTTGCCTCCTTTCTTTTTGGGGATTGTCGGCGGTTTCATACCTATAAGAAGGAATCTCTCTCTCCGGTTTGGAGTGTGAGTCGGGAAACCTTTTGTGTCACCGCCCCCTTTTCCGAATGCGACAAATTATTTTAAAAGCGGGTAAAACGGAGGTCCCTGTGATCATCACCAAGGAGCTGCCTGCATCTGAGCGTGTGTTCTGTCAGTTCAGCCTGGCTTATGCTCTTGGGGACCGAGTTCCATGGCTGCCCACTTAGTATGGCGATGACATCGATGGAGCCCATAGCCTGAGCCCACCACAGGACATTGTGGCCCTCGTAGTCCGTTGTTTCGTAGTCAGCTCCTTCTGCTAGAAGAAGTCTCAGCACCGTTGCCTGGTTGGCGACTGCGGCCTCCATTAACGGTGTGAAGCCTCTCTTATCTCTAGCCTCGACGTTGGCACCGTATTTCAATAACACTTCGACGATCGAGATTAACCCTTCTCTCGCAGCAACATGTAGCGGGGTTCTCCCACCCACTGAAGACAACATCTGTTTGACTTTAATGTCTATTATGTTTGTTTTCTTCCCACCAATAAGCATCTCCCTCGCATTTACATCAGCACCATGCTGTATCAGTAGCAGAGTACCCTCGATATTGTTCTGTCTGACAGTCGCGTGAAGGGGAGTAGTTCCCGTGTAATTGCGAGGAGCATTATCGGGCCTGCGGGGAGACACCAGTCATCCTATTAGTTATCCAGCCCTCTCAGTGTTGTGAAATTCCAAATAACAGGGTAAGCGAGTACCGCCGCGTGTTGTAAACATATTAAACCTATCTACGGATGCATCATCAACCTCTTAGTCCACGAAGCATCTATACCGTACATTAATGTAGAACGAATTCCCTCGGTGAAAATGATGTGTCTGGCTCACCGAAGAATATTCTCATCGAGTAGTATCTTCAATGCAGATGTGTCGCGTGATAGCACACTCTCCCGAATGTACTTTTCCATGTGTACTTAATGCTTATGTGAGGCTTCAATACACTGTTAAGCGCAACACAACTATGAAGTGCAATCAGTCATCTTCATTTTCAATACTATCAAGACGAGCCCTGTATGGTATAGCATCATCAGCTCGCATGCCAAGAGACCACGCAAGTATCTAAGGTCTAAGCATGCAAGATACCAGAAGCTTCGCACCGAATATGAATGGTTGAGTATGGATGAATGCCAATACAGGAGAACCGAATAATGATACAGAAGGGTCATAAAGAACAGCATCATATTGCAGGATCATATAACGCTGTGCCTCCTCCGGGACAAGCCGTTGAAGAAACGTGTGAACGTTGCTCTCAACCTCTCAACCGGTTGCTTTTTATTTTTCATGACAGCTGCTGGCTTGACGCCCCCCACTGACGAGAGCGATCTCGATGAAGCCCAAGAGGGCCATTTCCACCCATGGTGACTGGAAGAGTTAAATGATTCGCTGGCAAGGCTGAGAAAACATGGTAATTAAATGGCCAGGTATTCAGAGGCAGCTCACCTGAGCCTTCTTGTTTGTAATGCACGAGTGTAGCGGAAACCAACTTCCGCATCGGAAATGTCGGTGATTATAGGGGCTGGGGGAGCCTTTCGGGAACCATTTGTTGAACAAACCGACGCCCTCGTACGAGCTGTCGAACGAGATGAATTAGATGGAGTTGATATAGTTGGCCCTGATAGGGGAGTAAGGAGAGTAACGAAACAAGTATTAGCCTTACCTGAAGGGCTAAGGGCTGCTTTTAAACGACAAAATATGGCCATATGTTGGACAAAAAAAAACCTGAATTGTGAGACAGTCAAGTTGGACTAACTGGGTAACGCACACACATTCGTTTGACAATAATTCATATGGTTTGATCACTGATTGATCGACTAGAACGCAAGCCAATATTATTATTCACATCTATGCCCCTTCGAAGGCCGTATTATGCTGTTTTATCTCCACCGGTTGAAACTGATCATGTCGTACTCTACCAGGCATGGATGATTGCCCTCCGAACCGTCCATCACGGAGCTCAATCTCCCGGTAGTGGTCTCGCAAAGAGGCTAACTGTGAGTCTCCGCTGAGCTGAAATAGCAGCCTTGAGAACTCAGGATCGATAGGCTGCATAGTCTCGTCACCACCAGCACCTGCCACACAGAGCCAAATACTGCTCCTACTACACCTAGCTCACCACAAGTCGCCGGTCTATTCATGAATTTCTCTCCAGTGTCGAGGACACATCCGTCGAATGCCACGTGCAGAAAGGATAAGGGAGCGTGCTTCGTCTTGTGTAGTGGGCGGGCCGCGTTCTCCTGGCGTGGGGTGATGGCGTTCAAGGCTGCTTCGAATGCACACCGATGAGGCAGCCGTATGCTCTCGTCGATATCTTTTGCCATGCTATCGGACAAGTACGATACTCTAAAACGCTTAGCAGTACAAGAACGAAAGAGGAGAGCAACCCACGCTGTAGTGAGGTCAGGTCGGGGCTTCTCGCCAGGAATTTTGCTCTCACCAAGCAGGATCCTTCGGGCCAAACTTGATCTAGCGCTCTTTGATCTTTCTCCATGATGATGAGGCGGTGGTGGCGTCCCCAGGACCTTATCCAGGCCTGAGGCAGGCCTTGGGGTATGTACAACATGACAAGCCTTTCGCCATCGATCCTGCAACTCTAACCATGCCGATGATTGACTGGACATTAAGTGTCTGTTGACCCTTACGCCAAGCCTCAGTAATTAATAACAACATCAACAGCAGTTACCAACATGGAGTAAGACCACAGCGGTATCGCTACAAAGATACATCGTTTTGGGCTGTTTTGGGCCCAACAGTCATTGAGGGTTTCTAGGCCGAGCTACTATTACAAGCATGAATAGTCGTGCTTTTTAACGTAGACTTTGGCGTTTATCTGTGGCACTCTGTGCATGATTAAGCGATGTTGTTGTTGGATGATGAAGCCTTAGCCTCGACTCCATTGGTATCCTAGTGTATGCGGTGTTATCAGTATCAAGTTCTACTATCGTTGACAAACTTATGCAGTCTTCTACCGTAAGAGAACCGGGCTTTCCTGAGATCACAGAGAATATTTCCCCGAAAGACCTTTCTCATCCTGAACACAAGTCAAGTGTTTGAGGAAAAATGGGAAGCGCGATAATTTGTCTAACTTCTATCAGTTCGAAGATATCGCGCGCGCCATTTAATTAATGTCTTTTTAGATTAAAGCCGATAGTGATATGATAATAAGCCAATTTGATATAGTATATCAACACCTTTACCTGTCAATACTATCTCAGCATTCACGCTTTAACTCTGGCCACGAGAATGGACTCCGTTTTGAACGAAGCTAGCCTATGGCTAGCAGTTAGCTTGAACAACTCTCGACTCGATCCCCAGTTCTTTCGGTAGTATTCCTCTTTAACCATTAACAATTGGCTTTGACAGTTTTTACTCTTGCAATGTCGGCGAACCTTGTTCTAGTCGAATATGAAGATCTTACTTGCCCCGAGGCTAACCTAAGTGAGGCCGTATACAAGGCCTTCGGTCCCAACGGTATCGGTGCTATTGGTATCCGAGGCGTCCCCAACTGGGAGAAGCTCTGGCGGTCTGTCCTCCCACTTTCCCACAAGCTGGCTACTCTGCCCAGTGATAAGCTGAAGGCATTAGAACATGAGGGAAGCATGTACAACGCCGGGTGGTCTCACGGCAAGGAGAAGCTTGGTGACAAGCCGGACTTCGCCAAAGGCAGCTTTTACTTCAACCCTCTAACCGATGATCCCGCACCCGAATTGAGAGATGCTTTCCCTTGGGCCCTTCCAGAGAATGTGTGGCCTTCTCAAGAGGACGTCCCGGATATGAGGGAGAAGTGCCGAGATCTTGGTCAGACTATGTACGAAATGGCCAAGCACCTATCGAGGCATGTGGACCTGCTGGCTTCATCTCGCGTGGAGAACTATGCCCCTGATACACTCTACAAGCAGATGTGCAATACCCAGAAGGCCAAAGGACGCCTTCTATATTACTTCCCTACAGAGTCCAATGCGGAGGATTCTTGGATTGGTTGGCATAATGACTCCGGCTTCCTGACCTGCCTAACTCCTGATATCTATGTCAAGCACGATACCGGCGAACAGGTGCCTAATCCTGATCCCGAGAACGCTGGTCTATGGGTGTCCGATCGTAATAGTGTGTCCTCTAAGGTTACAATACCAAATGATATCATGGTTATCCAGTGCGGTGAATGCCTCCAAATCATCACTGGTGGCCTTCTCGTTGCCACTCCCCACTGTGTGAGAGGCGCCGCTGATCCCAACATTGCTAGGATAAGCTGCCCATGTTTCGTCGACACTCCCCCTAACTTCCAGTTGAGTGCCCCTAAAGGGTGCACAAGAGCGGATGTTTTTCGTAACACCATAGCTCAGAAGGTACCGCCGTTGGAGGAAAGATGGACCAAGGATGGGGTCAACTTTGCTGATTTTTTGGGCGATACTTTTAAGAGCTATTATGAGTGGACAATCAAGAATTCCAATTGAACGTTGGCTTGAAAATTTTATTTTATTTTTCTGGCCTTGAATCTTGTTGTGTTGACAGTGGGGAGAGGCTCATGCGTAAAGATGCAAGAGGATTGATGCTTTAGATTGATATTGCCACTCTTTGAATATTATTATGGTGCAACTAACGAATGATAACGCTTTTGAGGGATTGGCAGCCTCCCTCTCACCACCGGGAGGAGGAGGCCCCAGTGTCACATCACCATCGTCGTCGTCATTTTTAACGTCATCCAAGTCGTCTACAGCAGAGGGCTCTGCTGGTGTTATTACGTCCTCATTGCTGCCTATACGAAGCAGAGGGATTGTCTCACACGAGGAGAGTAAGACACCTCAGAATGGTTTGCTACCAATAGCATCCAAAACGTCTGAGCAGTATCTCAGGAAGGCTAGTAATAACCGGGGGAAGGCTGTTGGAGTGACATTTATGGTGGCGTTCGTAGATAATCTATTATTAACAAAAACAGTTTTATTAGAATAGATAGTGCAGGAACAGAGAGGAATAGTAACTAACGGGGCAAACTGTTGCGGGCGCCCTCCTGGTGAAAAGCTGTTCCCCGCGACATGCCGACTTCCGAATCCGACTAGTCCGAACTTCTGGTTACGCCTTCGATAGCAGAAAACCTTCTGCTCTTGTACTTACGTCTGGTGCTTGGTAGGATTAACTTTTACGTAGTGAACTCATCCTCCGTAGAGGTCTCCATCTAGATGAGGATAACCACCTTGTTGCCTAGTAATGGTCAGGCACCCTTCCAACCCTATCGCTTCCTGTTAGTGTATCTTGTCATTACTGCCTTTAGAGCGCAAGTCCGTTGCCATTGAAGGCTCAGTTGCTCTTTCACATGGGCTACTCTATAGGGGTCTTTTCACTATTCGGTGCCTCGTCGATGGACAGTATGGGCTTTAATTCGCCTTCCATCGCATTCGCGCTTGTAGCAGGATTAAATACGTTTGTTTTTTTAGTTGAAACCCACGAAGGTTCAATCGGCCGGTCCTCTACTGTAGAGTCCACAATAGCCAGCAGTTCTGATGTAGACGCCAACGAGGAAGATATAATCGCTTCCCTCTACACCGTCCCTCCTGCCGGCGATAAGACATCCCGTCGATCATCCAAATGCCAGCTTGGTTTACCGCAAGGTTTCATGGGCATTGGCATCGACTCGGAAGCCTCCGAGCTCGAGATGTCTCCAAGCAGGTCGCCAACGAAAGGGAAGGCTGTTCGCTTCGGTGTCAGCTCGCCTAGGACGGTGATGGTGAAAAATGATTCTTCTGGGGAGCTCACTCGACGCACAACCAACCGTCTGCGGCGGTTCAGGTCGTCATCGGTGGTTACTGCTGTGCACGTGTATGATGACGTTGAATATGGTTCTGAGGATATGTGGTGGCGACTAAGTGATGGTGATGGTGGGGCTGATGGCTTCAATGAGGATATGTTCCTGAGCCCTGGCGAGGAGGAGGAGGATACCTCTGAGGTTGATAGCGATCAAGAGAGTGAGGAAATTGATGAGAGGGCTCCGCAAGCGCCAAAGCCAGTGCAGCTTCGACGCGCCCAATCCGCCCCTGCCAGCGCTCTCTTCCCCAACAGCCCAATGGCATCTACGAGGGGAGGGGATGTATTCGCAGCGTTGGTGTCACCAATTCATCGGTCTACTCCTTGTGACCCATCCTCACCGTGCCGTACGATTACTTGTGGTCTGGATAATACCGTACCATGCGGAAGGCGACATTCAGTTGGAGAAGTCATCCGTAATCGTACTGATAAGGAGATGCATAATCCGTTCTTAATGGCTGACCTACAAGCACGTCGATCGAGCTACTGGCGCCGCAGGCATGTGCCGTGCCCTGTCCATTCTTGATCGTTATCATCATATCTTCTGCTGTATGGAACTGCTACCTGCGGTTTTGTATTGTTTAGCTTATTATTCAGTCCCTATTTAGCCTACTTGTCCGATTTCATAATAGCGGCATCTTCCCTCTCGAAAATGTCTGCAGTTTCTGTTCGATAAAATAGATCATTTTTCGCATTTAGACGCCTACCGTGCTCCCATCTCGAAGACCACCAGCCTTTACGTGCTCCCACAATTGCGAGCCGTAGCTGTGGTACTCGAGACTTGGGAGTCCACGATAGGTGCAGCGGTTTTGATAGTATGTATTAATAGTTCTTCCTGCTGCATCTCCTCCTAATTTGTGTCCTATTTTACAGTTAGGGTTACCAATGGATGTCAGTCTTTCCCATTGGTTATCCTCTCTGCCGCTGCCGCCGCCGTGTTGGAGTGCTGCCGGCCTCTCTTGTTCACAGCGAGGCCTTTGTATTAATAGTCGTAGTCGTCCTTATCGTCGTATGATGTATCCTTCGAGGAGGTTACCACCTACTGTCCTTATTCTCACTGTAGCCTACTGTCATTAGTGTCTGCTAATGTACAGCATCATCACCGTTGGCACCCTCCGCCGAGGGAGCATTCTCCACAAGGAGCACTCTGACCATCTGCACTGCTACCAGCATTAAAGTAAATGCTACAAGTGGCTGTTGGTCTAGAAGCTCTTGTGTGATGATAGACAGTGGGAAGTCCCCACTGGGTCGGCGGCTGCTGATATCCGAGAATTATGCGGAAGCCTTCATCATCATCATTATCATCATTATTGTCCATTTCTCCTCCTTCTACAATTCCTCGCCTCCATCTTCTCTTTACGTTGTTCCTTGTTCCTTATTTAGAATAGTAGTAGTCACAACCTAATATATGTCATAAAGGCGGGCCACAGTGCTCCTCCTACTCCTGTTGCTGTCTCCTCCTATTCCATTGTACCTTTTCTCTCGGTTATGTATCTCTATGGCAGCTTGCCTGGTACTACTTCGATTATACAACATACCCGACAACAATAAAGAGGCGGAACCGGTATACCAGCTGATGTTGCTGTTCCGTTGAAATATACCGCCGAAGGCCCCTGTAAGACACACTACTAGGTTGCGATTGTTTGCAACGACAGGAGATTGAATACAAGCAATCTTATATACGGTGATCCTAGAGGAGGGTCGCCTGTTCAATCTGTGGCCTAGTTTCGTTATGTTGCGTCTACTAAACATTGGAGATGAATGAAGCATAGTGGTGATGACAGCCGCATCACTGAACTTAGCACGCGAGCCTCCGCAATACCGGCAGCGACCAGGCAGCAGCAGCAACACAAGTGCATCCTACCAACGCTGTTAACGATATTGTTGCCATTGCGAGGTTTTCAAGAATAATCGTTGTGGTTTGTGTTGATAGTTAACGACACCACGAGACTTCGCTGCAAGTTATCAGAGTTAAAGGAATGGTGATATATTATCAGCGGGTCACTTATATTGACACTTACTGTGAACCCTATGGGAGTTTCGGGGAAAGGATGATGGAAAAGCGCAGTTGTAACGAAATTCCGCAGCAGCAAAGGCTTTTCCCCAGCCTCTTTGTACTCCCGCGGGCCGGGTCCGCATCGAGAGAACCCGCGGAAAGGTTGCGTCCAAGCTTTCTATCCAAATAATGGCGCTGCCAAATGGGTAAACTAGTGAAGCGTAGGTTGGGTCCAACCTTTGAACTGGAGACATTGAAGACGAGCGCTATATTCAAGCCAGACATCAAAGTCATAGAGGCAGTATAGCGAACAAGTTGTCGGCTAAAACGGTTAACATGCCGAATCTTCAGCTTGGCTAGTCTCCTATACGTAGCCACCGGTGGTGACTGACCTCTACCAGCGAGTGATTGGATATGTGCGCTGCCAGATCGCCTTTCTCGGGCTTATGCGTCATTGCCCTTGAGTGTTCCATAGCGCCTTGGACTAACTCAACTTGACTTTATGCCAAACCAGAAACAAATGCTTAGATATAAGCTGTATCATATAACACAATGCAAAAATAACGTAAACAATGGCAAATACGCCATCACATCTTCCCTCTGGACTTCAAGTACCCCTCTGCGTAGGGCCTCCAATAGTCGGTGGTTCTCACTCGAAGACCGAAGGCCAGAGCCAGCGAGCGAATCATAACGCTGCACCTACACCGCAAAGCCGTAGGAATTCATACCTACTATGCTGCGCGAGCACGCACCTACAAACCATGACCGCATCTTGAGATATTGACACAGCAGGATCCTGCTTCTCCATTTCCTCTAGGAACTGGTGTATGTTCATACCTGAGGGGAAATAATGGGAAAACTTCGAGGCGAAGGAGAGCTCACCATCAGGGATGACATCCGGAGATGTATCACGGTCTAACCAAAACGCAATCAGACGCTTCGCAATTTCTGGGTTATTATACTTGTGACGATAGCCAGTGGCGAAGAGAATCTGAAGTAGTTTGAAAATCTGGCTCAATCAGTGGGACGCGCCGCATCTCACCTTCATGGTAGTGTCGTCATCATGCTCATTCAAGGCGATGATCAAGCGTGCCATCTGCTCTTGGAAATCAGGGTCCAATCGCTTAACCTGATCGCACCATTGGCTGGAGAGCGATGAAGCCCGAGACGTGCCTGGCCGAAGTCAATTAGTCCAAGTCTCCCATCGGGCATTAGGAGTATGTTTCCTGGGTGTGGATCGCCATTGAAGGTGCCATGTGTGAACACCTAGAAGAAAGTGTAGGGGCCCACTGGTGATCGATGTTTACTTGTTCGCCATGCACTTCCATAACGGTAGCTAACAAATCTGCAGTGTTGGGTGGTAGTGGCGTAAACCCCCAGTGCCCTAATGTTCCTGAGGCGAACAAAAACGCTCACTCAAATGCAAGATTGGAGGCTGAGCCCCTCCGCATTCGAGCGAGAGCATCGTCCAGAGAATGCTTACCGAAGGTGCAAATGTAGGCAGCCCCACAAAGAGTGTCCCAAGATCGGACTAGTAGATGCCGAGCAGTTTGCTTGTAAGCTTCAGCTGTTGTATGGGACAAACCTATGCCAGCCAACATGGAAGAACAACTAGATTCGCACTAAGTTTACTTTTCATCTGCCGCAGCCGCTCGACATGCTCTCTCTCCAGCTCCTCAACAGGGCGTCCTTGCCGATCGGCTTCTCGGCGAAGGAAATCCATCAGGCCATCGAGAAGCTTCGTACCACCTATTACCGTTAGGTAAGGTAGAGGATGCCTGCATTTCTGCCATTGTATACCTTTGAGATACTCCATCACTAGGACCCTTTTGGTGCAGAGATTCAGATATGACCTTGGAATCACAACTCTACAAAAGGAAAACACAAAGCAATATAAAGTGCGGCAGATAAAGTTGGTGATCTCTATGGTATTTACCGAAGGGATAACGGTTTAATGTCGTTATCTCTATTCTAAATTAGCTCTACTTGAATAGGGTTTCATCGCAGCCGTTAAATATAGGTCATTCCAGGAATACCAGCGCATTAGGCAAGACGAGTCCACCTACTTGCTTCCCCATTTTGGCATTATTTGATGCCGAATCTCTTCCATATTTTCAGCCTCCAATCGATAATCAAACTCCGTTAAAAACTGTGCCTCTATCTCATCCAAAGGTTGAACCTGAAACTCCATAACTGCACTCATGGCATTGCACAGGGCAAGCTCCTTACTAATTGTGGTAGGGCCATTTTGCAGAACGCACGACATGACGACAGGTCTGCCCGGAACTGCTCTTCAATGTTCTCCGGTTGAACCTAAAACCGCCGTCAGTCAGCTCGGGACCTGCAGCGCCCTCTTAATGAGAGACTCTTGCTTACCTTTATTGCCACTTCATGGCCGCCGTACTCTTGCCGAAGGACACCTCGATAGCACTGACCTATGCTGGCACTGCCCACTGGATGGGGGTCAACAAATTGGAAGATCTCCGATAAATCGGCAATTCCCAGCTCGTGTTTAATGACCTAAACTACATATGGGAAGTGCGATGAGAGCCACCAGGCCCAGAAGGCGGAAACCTCAATTCCCCTTCTATCACATCGCCGTCGCGCTTGATAGGTAAACGATGGCGACTTTGCGATTCACAGCAGCGCTGACTATTTTATTCGCAATGGCGCATCTCAATGAGATGTTGCAAAATGGTCCGTAAGGTGAGGCTAAGTGAAATAGTTCACCTGTTCGGCCTCCTGGAATGACATGACCACGGGAGCTTTGTCCTGCATTTTTCGGCACCACCTGAGAGGACAATCTATGTTAGGAGGAGGCAATAGTCCAACGCACTCTAAATACTGCCGCGGCAAAAACTCGTCGCGCAAGCTCATCATTTGGCTAGCTTTAAGGTAGAAGCCTCGCAGCTTCACGGTTGCATCGCGGACGACCGGACTATACTTCTCGTGGAGGCTCTCGTAGAGGTGATCTGCCTGCTCGCTTGTTGGCCGCAGTGATGGTGGCGAGGACTCGGCGTACCTAGTACGAATGAGCACTTCCTATGCAGAAGGCAGCATTTCACCATTCAACGGCCTTGTAAGCTGCAAAAGCCGGCAGCGCCGTCGACCAGAATGTGAAGGACCGCCGAACGCCATCTCTTCGCTGTTTATCTGTTCGGTGCCATGCCAAAGCTGAGCTACCTGGTCAAGCTAGAAAGGTGACATGTGAAGATACTAGAAGCACATACCTAGACCGCCAGCAGCGACAATCAGAGGCAGGTACCGCGCAGTAGATGAGGCGGCGGAGCTAGCAGACATGAGAGACAGCCACTCAACAGTGTCCGATACACAACTACGCGAGGTATGTGCCAAGCCACATGAGTGCAGGAACTAGAGTCAATCAGTTGGAGAATTGAAACGTCAAGTGTGAATATCAGTCAGAAGCATTCTCGGCATAAGTATCTGGGAATGGTAGAAATGGTCATCGTGCTCGACCACACCGATTGAGGCGAGGCATCGCTTTGTATATGGTGAAGAGCGGCGGGGGGTATCTATGATAGGAATATAAGCCTGGACCTGGACCTGCCTACTCTCGAGATGATCTCGCATCCGTAAGAAGCTCTTTCATCAACACCAGCTTCCTTTCATCCATGAAATGCTCTCGAACCAGCATGTACCTGAAAGCGGTATGTGGAGCACTGCACGAACTGCTAGATAAGATGGATGCCGAGTGGCACTACTAAGAGGAACGAATATCATCCGGTGCTGTACTAGATAGAGCTTGTAGCGGTAGTAGCGGTGTCAATGGTATAGGTTATAATGGTACAGGAGAAGCATGCGCTGATGATGGGTGAGGCTACCAAATAGAGTCAATGTCCATATGGGCCTTCACGCAGTTCTGGATAACCGAAAGCACAAACATGACATCTAGGGAGTCGGGGCCACCCGGCAAGTTACACTGCCAGAGAGCTTGGATGACATGACGTATCTGAATGACCGGTAAGGTTACGTTAGAAATCATAGTGCTGACCTCATCGAGGGAAAAGAGATTCCTGGGAAGGTCCCTCCATATCTGTTCAGCGAGGACTTTGTCGCTTTCAAGAGGCTCCACTAGATTCTCCCTTCCACTCAGCGTGGTCCCGAATGGCTCATTCCCAGTTCGAAGCTGCGCGCTCGCCGCTGTTGAAGCTGCGGTAGCTGGGGCTGACTTTGACCTCAGACCACGAGGTGCATACAGGGGAGGGTTGTAGTGCAGGTACCTGGGAAGATGTTCCCAGCTGGAGATCCTATAGCGATTGAAGGTTAGTTACAGCGCCATGTGAACCAGTTGATCCCGTTCTAGAAGCCAGGTAGCCAAGTCAGCAAAACCCTTGGACGGTACAATGTCCTCGCACCTCCGACGCACTTCCATCAACGGATCACCATGGGAGAATGCATATATTATTTGGGGTATCATCTGAGCTGAAGATGACGACACAATAGCAATCAGAATGTCTACTTCAGCTGATGAAAACTTGAGTTCAAAGTCCTGTAGGTCCTCTCTGATGAGAGGCATTGCGCTTGGGTTAGGCACCAGTATCTAGGTCAAGCTGCTGCCACCGGGCGTGGGCGGGACTCCTTCCTACTTGTGTTTTCTGAAGAACTGGTATGACTCTTGCCTCCCCCCGAGCCACTAGCCCTCGAGCTATCCTCAATACCGTACCTGCTACGGACTTCTCTAAGGAATTAGTACAATGAGAAGATAGAGAACCTTCTCTATTATGACAATAGAGCAGGTTACGATGAATTTATCAACTAGGAAAAGATAGGGGTAAGAAAAGTAGATCTGGAGAGCAGCTAGATCGTCTAATAATATCCCCAAAGCGGTCTGTGAATCATATCAACGTCCAGCAATAGCACTTGCTACTTGCCACAAACAGCACATTATGGAATCTTTAATACCCTTACCTTGTGGTATTTTCAGGGCGCGTGCCACATCTGCCAAAGACTTGGTGGACGTAATAGAGTCTAAGACAAGCCGAGCCGTTTGACTATGGGTCGCCGCAGCCGTGCCCGCGGGTCCGACTTGGCCGTCGCTCAAGCCGCCAGACGCAGGACTCCTGAGGCAAATGCTTGCCGGGACAAGTAGCTCCTTTACACTTACTGTGTGCCACCTTGCCCAGTAGCTGCACTTGCGGTTGGTATGGGCGAGGTATAATCCCCTTTGGCCTTCACTAGGAGAAGGGTCTTGTCCAGAGTAGCGTCCATACCGCAGTTGCTGGCCTCTAATGGCAATGGAGGATCACCGTATCGAGGAAGAAAGGAGTCTGCCTCGGCATGACCGCTGATAACCACTCTAACAGAGTTGTTTACGACGAGGGAAGTTGTGGGACCTTCGCTGAGAGCAGTGAAGACGCGGGTCTGAAAGAGCGCTTGGTTATAATTTCAGACAGTGCTACGGAGCTACAGGATACCCCTAGAAAAGTAAGGCAGAGCCAAGCTTAGCACTTTAAGGAAGGGGACATGCTACAGCTTTGGACAACGAAGGAAGAGGAAGTGGTAGTCGCTCGACACTCTCAAACGTTAATTAGTGACAGGGGATGCCAAATGCACAGACCTACCAAAGTGTCAACTAGATCTTGACCAGCCTCGCTCGCAGCATCTGTCGACGAATGCCTAACTCGAGGCTCGATAAGAGGGCTGGACGAGTCGGGTGACGCCGTCACAGATGGAGTGGAATGTTTCCGAGTACTCTAGAAGTGGATATCATGGCCATATGAGGAGGTTGCCTTGATGATGATACCTGGCTGGCTCCTGGCGGTGACGTGAAGCGAGCCAGGAGACCCTTCACTTGCTCTGATAGATAACCACAACGGTTCTCCTCGGCAACCAATGCCCGGGAGATCGTCTGAACAGCCTGAGAAAGTCGGTATGAGCGTGCAAGTCAGCAGCAGTAGCACTCACTTGAAAATGGACAGTTGTGGACCTAAGAGTGACTCGACGGGCATCGAAGACTAGAACAATGTTAAACCAGCTGACGGCCTGACACGGAGGAACACAGCCTCGTGGTATACCAAAGTACATTTGTGAACAGTTCAAGTGGGAGGAATTCTAACGTTCGGAATCACATAGTGTAAAATCGAAGGAGTGCACGAAGATCGCATACCTGGCTTTGAGAGCTCCTCAGCATGGACCGACTTCGCCTATTTCCACCTAAATCCAACCGATGTATGCAACTACTTCCCAGAGTGCTGATTATCTCATACCTGTGGTCGACTCCGAGCTACCAGCTCTTCTGCTAGCTGTTGTCCTGGACGGAGGACCTCGGACGCCTGGACCGACTATGGGCCGGGTGCAATCACACGGGTAGCAAACGAACCTAAATACAAAGTAGGTAGTCTTAAGGGGAGAACGAAGTCTTAAGGGGAGAACGACGGGGGCTTTTTTACCTCAGATGGTTCCAGGCAGGGTTTGTTTCACAGCGGAAGCAGGGACTTGCTGTAGTTGTCGTCTGAGTGGAGCTGGCTGCCACCTTGATTGCCTCTGGTAGATCCAGTGGTCCCGAATCCATCTCGAAGTCAAACCGTCTATTATTCCATGATCCACATGGCCCAGCAAACTTGGCAAACTCGCTGAGACCTATCCCCAGGATTCTAGGCTCAGTTGAGTTGGGACCCGTGCCCTCGGCTGTAGGGCTCGGAGGTGAACTGGACTGTGGTTGGTGGAGGTGATGCTCTGCCATATAGTACTGTGAGGACGAGGTCAGGGTTCTAGGATGCCAAAAACACACCTGACAAGGGCTGACATATTCCAACCCGGAAGCGAGAAAGATGACATTAGCTTCTACTAGCAACCCAGTTGGCCTCACTTGTCCTTGTCCTCCTTGCTGCTGCGCCACCATAACCATACCAAGTAGAGGTGAAGCCTTCCCTGGTCTCCGTCGCTCCTGGCCTTTCTTAACAGCTCGCGCGATGCCTCGTGACTCATGACCGTGCATGCCAAACCTACTTCCACCGCGGCTTGAGGATGATGTTGACATTGCCAGAAGCAACAACAGACGTCATTCAAATACTACCAAGTATGGACTTGAGCTCTTTCATGTGATCACTGCGCTCGGCGTTATTGATCTAATTCTGCTTTCAGAACAGATGTTTTAGAGCGTTTATTCCACGTGATTTATTCGTGCTGTGTGTAGCCGGAACTGAACCAAACAATATCGTTGATCAATGTAAAGGAATCATGCATCGTGGTGAGCGCAGCAGAAAACCGGATTGAAGGCAGCATGAGCTCATGAAAGATTGTGGCAAAAGCCCGTTCTGTTGTTCTGCGTCCGATAGACATTCCCCCATAGCGAGGAGAGGCCACAGGAGTGCTTCCGTGTCTCATTTACAGCAGAGATCACATCGGCGGCACCATTTGCCTGAGAATACAACAAGATGGCAAGCCCCGATGAATGAGGACATGAAAAACGATACTCTGTATATTTACTAGATAGTAATACAGCCATGTAATACTGAATGAACACCCTGTATAATACACCACTGGAAAGCGCAAGCCGAGCGGAGGAGCGGAACACCACCATTCGCACCATTCCGGAGTGCGCTTACCTTATCGTAGATAGGGGCTCCGAGAAGACCGTATCCGACTAGGGGATCGCGTGGAGACTGTTTTGTAGCCGACCGCCGACACAGAGGAGGGCGGGTCCACGGTGGCTGAAATTGATACTGGGCGATTGATCACACTTGTATGACGCACCCGCACGAGATGATTTATCGGCCCTTCTTCCGCGTCGCAGCGAGAATAGGAAGCTTCAGATGCCTAAGGACGTACTACAGGCAATTGTTGGCAAGCAGGGAGTGGGAACTTACGAGATCGCACGAGGCTGTGGATTGGCCGTGTTTGGTAGACATGGTGTCACGGCGACGTGAGGTTCGGGGACAGAGAATCTGATAGAAAGGGATCGACAGAGTGGAGCATAATGTTAAGGGCAGACTGCCAGCCGCACTGCAAACTCCACTGATTTCAGTGCTCCGGTGGCTCAATCGGATAGAGCGTTGGACTTCTAATCCAAAGGTTGCGGGTTCAAGTCCCGCCCGGAGTATTTTATAGTTTCAAAGAATTTTGACCCTGCGGAGAGCAGAAAATCAGCCTTGGAGAGAACGAACATCATTCGTTGCACCAAACCGAGCCATAACAAGTAACACCACAAGCCACAACTATTTAGCAAACGCGCGCTACACCAAACTTACTCCTCTCTGCCTCGCTATGTCCCTTTTCTTGTCTAGCTTCTCCAGCTCTTTAACAATGCTGCTTTTATCTCTATAATACTCCACTTCTTGTTCCAATAGATCGTATCGGTCTTCTATCATCGCTCGCCTCTTGAGACCCTCGTAACGTTTTGCATCCCCTAACCAATACAGTTGTATATCTCTTATAACATCGACGTCCCTTCCCCAGCTTAGACGCTCTTCGCATGTCGCTAGGAGACTCTCCAAAGAATGACCGAAAACAACACTTAGGCCTCGAAAGTCGTGCACTCTGGGCTCCACGCGTCTTAGTAAATTGTCAAGCGCTACAAGGTGACTAACCGACGAGTCAATCCTCACTTTAAGGCATCCCTCCTCAAGCAGAGTGAAGCACAGTAGCCGTGCGTTCGGCCGTGCAACCAACCGCCCCCGTTTCCGAGTAGAGCTGCGCATGGAGCTATGCTCCGTTACCCCTTTCTCATTTCGCGACACTCCATCGACACTGTGAAGATTAAGCCTCCCGGCTACTCGATCATCATGCCCGTCGGGCACGATCGACTTTAAATGACCGGGATCATCCAGGGTTCGTCGGAAGTAGGCTCTATTGGCCTCGTCAGTGACAAGTCTTCCAGCCCCCAGAGCTCTACTGCCTCTACCATTTCCTTGGTGACCTTCAACAACCGCAGATGCTGTGCGCCCGCCTCCTGCCTTTGACTTAGTGTCGAGTTTCGAAGAACTCCGAGCTCCCTTTCTTTCCCCTTTCCTACGGAATCTCTTCTTATCCTCATCACTTCCCATCGAGCTCTCATCACCCGAGCCACACGCCTCCGATGAGCCAACCCTCCCCCGTCGGCGGTGGCGAACACCATGATGCCTCCCCTCATGCGGGCTTCGATTTCCTTTCTTCTTGCCTACACTAGCGCCGCCGCTCCTTTTCTGCTTGACCCTCGAGCTTCCCTTTCTAGATCCCCTCGGGCCCCTATCATACGCCCCTCCTTTCAAGAACCGTTTTGCCCTCAATGCCTTCCTAACCCCCTCGGCTACATCCCTTATGACCTGCTCAAGCCGTCCAGTTCCTGTATCGGCACTCGAGTTCGTTCCCCTTTCCAAGCGAGCCTGACGAGCATGGGAGTAGACAAGTCGCAGGAAGCCGAAATCCAAGGCAGACTCCTTCACAGCTTTGCTTGGTGCCATATAACGAGAAAAACAAATTGAAAGACTACAGCGGTCGAAGTAGCGGTTTTTCCTCAAAATAGGGAGTCTGTTCGCGCTGCCGTGTCACTGCTGCCACTGGTGACTAAAGATTCACCGGAACTCGACAGTAGCTCGGCTCAGGAAACACTTCTGAGAATATGACAGCGGTGGCTAACAGGGCCGACTTTTTTCACTTATTCAATCAAAATCACTTGGGCTCACAGTCCGAGCCAAACACTACGAATTAATAACCAATGCATAGCTCATCAAGAAGGCTTTACTCTTTATCCAGCGGGGACCTCGACAGCAGTATAAATCTTACAGTAATCCTCCAGACGCTGGCCTCCTTCACACCGCACCAGTACCCTTCTCATATATCTTACTAAGTTCATCCTTCCCAGACCCCTCGTCATCACTGCTATCACTACTGCTACTACCCGATGAGCTACTGCTGTCATCATCATCACTACTACTGCTGCTACTTGAATGATCTCCTCCCCTATACTTCCTTTTAAGTGCCCTTTCAGCCTGAAGTTGAGCCACTGCCTTCTCATGAGCCACTATCTCTCTAGCCCTCTCCTCGTTCTCCTTTACCTTTTGATTATGTAGGTTCAACAGGCGGGCGACGTATCGTTTAAGATTCCTCTGATCTCTCGCCGACATCAGATCTACATCCAGCTCGCACAGCTGACCAGTTGCTGGATCCAATACCACACCCGGACGACCTTTCAATTTCTTCTCGACCACCAAGGCCAGATCCTCAGCTGTAAGCTGATTCATATCGTCTTCAAGCTTGCTTTTTTCATCCAAAGTCAAAGGCAGCGGCGCCTGGCTGCTCCTTCCGACCCCTCCTTCCGGTGGACTGCCCGGTGAGGTTGTTGGCGCACGTGTAAGTGACACCCCCTGATCAGCCAGCTCTGCCAACTTCTCCTGTAAAGCTGCAATCTGACTATTCAAAGCCTCCAGGTTCTTCTCAGAATCCTTGCTTCGAGTACCTTCACCTTTGCTGCTCTTCTTGCTACCCCCCTTCTTGATACCTTGTTTGGCCTCACGTTTCTCCTTCTTCGGGCTGCTACCCACTGAGCTCGCCCCTTCCTTAGTGAATATAGCAGCCATGATTTCCGTGGAGATATACTTCTCCTTATAGTCCTCGTTGTTTATCCTATAAGATGCTTTTTGAACCAAACCAGCAGCCAACTTATTCAGCCTCTCCGCGGCTCTAAATGGCCCCGAATCGCTTGGAAAACCTTTCAAACCATGTCTGACAATCTTATTAATATCCTTCTCCATAGCGAGGTGGGTTTCGTAGTTCCCCTTGATAACATTCTCTCGAATGGTTCCCAAGTCCGTCGGTAGCTGATAGGCTTTGGGCTTCGCCCCTTCCACTTGTTCAGGGAAGGTAGCAGTACCGTACCAGTAGTAAATAGAGTCATTATGCTGCTCCCTCTTCCTACTGTCACTTTTAATACCCTTAAGTACATCTAACAAAGCCGTCCTTCTTATACCAGCCAACCCCTCCAAGTTCGGCAATTCCTCTATTCCCTCGTCATCATCATCTTCACTTGCAGTATTCAACGGTAAGCTAGCGGGTGCCGCAGTCTTACTAGGGCGGCCTCGACGTTTAGGTGCCGCCGACTGGCGAGGCGATCCGGGAGAAGTGGCAGTTTGGCTGGAAGTAGGTGAAGATGATGACGATGACGTCGTCTAAATTGAAGCTGTATTTCTGTTAGGAGTTCCCTTATAGCTTACCTTCCTTCTTTTCCCTAACGATTTAGCCTTAGCTTTTGCCTTAGTACGCCTATTGGCTGAGGAGGGAGGGGCAACAGGAGGGTACTCGACCTCTTCGAATATCATACCAGATCCGTCGATCTGTTCGTTTAGCTCAGCTGCCTCTTCTGGACATAGGAAGCGTTCCCCACGATGGAGGATTTCGGGAGATTCGGCAGTATTAGGGGACACTTGGAGCATAAAGACACACCGCAAGCACACTAAAGTGGACAGGCGGTTCAGAAAGCAACTCAATGAGCAACTTTTGAAACTGCGCTCCTGCCGAAAATGCCCGGCCCGGGGTTCGAACCCGGATCATCAGATATACACTCAGTCACTCGCCACGAAATTATGTGCTATTTCGCACAAGTTGAGTCTTCATGCCAACATGCCCCACATCACCGCCCTACAGTGCTTCTCGGCCTCATTTCACCGACGCACGGCACCGGCCTCTCACTGGAGCCTCTCGAGAGGATGTTGCGGCCACTTCTGACAGAAAAACCGAAGAAATGTTTTGGTCGCCTTCGCCTATCCCAGTAGTGCCCAAGCTGCTACTTGAGTGCTCACATAGCGGCAGCAGTAGCATCATAGGGAGGTCGGCGGTCTCATCCTGGAACACAGAGGACTCTGGAATAGAGTTCTTGGAACGAGCGTTGATGGATAAATGCCACACTGAGTGGGGAGAGTTCAATAGGGATCGGGCCACTGAGAAGGATTTGTACGAAAAGATGCAAGCTGCTAGATCCTTTACACAGCCGAGCGTTACCTCTATAGAGCCTCCAATGAGCCCACCACCTCTGATAGATTTGCGGCGTCAAGGTAGAGCCTCAAGATATGTAGGTAGACAGGGTAAGACAGATGGTCCGATATGGCGACGGAAGATGAAGGAATGTGCTAAATTGAGGGAACTTGTACGGCGAGATAAGAAAGTATCTTAGGTTGGAGTGGAAGTTAAATTGATTCCTCATGTAAAATTGTCGATCTACTCAGATCTTTTGCGTTCAGTTCTTCTCAAATCTGATCATCGCCGATTTATTCCTGCTCAGCACTTCACATCAATGTCAGCGGCGGCGGTTGCCTCTTCCTCCGTCCTACCTTCTACTCCCTACCATAAGGACCCTTTAGAGGTTTCTACAATGGGTGGTGCAGCCGGTAAGGCAGCCAGTGAGGGATACTCTAAAGTGGTGGACAAGCCCGCCATACAGCAGGATGCCGTCCCTTTCACTCCCGATCCTCAGTTCGATATCGATGCTGTTAGTCGGACAGATGTCCCCGGAGTTGACGCTTTCTATTTGGATGGTATCCTTACGGCTAAGGAATGTGACTATCTTGTTGAACAAACGGAGAAGCTAGGATATACGTTCTGGGATCCGCGCCACGAAAATCCCGAGAACGATTTTCGATCGGCTTACACTGTTGAAGTTACGCATCAGCAGCTGGCTGATTTAGTGTGGCAAAGGTGCAGGCAATTTGTTGAGAAGGTTGTGGTCGATATCCCAGATGATCCGGACCACCCTAACTATGAGGTTGATATAGTGGGTCGATGGGAACCATATGGGGTTCTGAATAAACTCCTATTTGCACGGTAATATGGGAAGTTGAGGGGGCGCTGTGTTGACCTATTTCGAATCTTAGGTATCTAGAGGGAGGCCATTTTGCCCCACATACAGATGGTACTAGTATTCTTGACTTCAATAGGCGGACTATGTACACTGGCCTTTTGTATATAAACGATTGTCCTCCAGGCGATGGTGATACTAAGTTCTATTGTGAAGCCCAGAAGGAGTTGCCCCTGGAACCTAGGGGGCCTCGAGGCCAGCTCAGCGGCCGTCCTGAGAACGTCGTGTTCTCATCTCAATGTGTAAAGGGACGTCTGGTCATGTTCTATGGTAGCAGTGTCCTCCACGAGGGATCTTGGGCTACTAAGAAATACATTATAAGAACCGATATACTGTACAAGAGGAAAGATGAGCTATGTACAGCACCAGAGGATCTGGAGGCTTTCAGACTATACATGGACGCTCAATTACTGGCAGAGAAAGGCCACTGTGATGAGGCAGCCAAGACCTTCCGTAAATGCTTCAAGTTGAGCCCAGCTCTCGCAGACGTTTACGGTATGTAAAAGTAATACGTTAATGTTGTACTAACAGTTACTGCCCTTCGGACGATGGGTCACTTGTGTTCTCTGTCTCTCCTCTCACGACCTTCCCTTAGCCGTTTTTGATTATTGGGCGTATTGATGTCATCTTCGTCTATATTACCAGTGTCCCCATCCGCTACTACTACTGATAGCGGCCCTGATGCATGCATATCTTCGGCCGCAGGGGTCCTGTGTGTTCTCGATGAGCCGGTGCCAGAACTACAGACTGCAGCCTTGAAGCAGCTACTCACTATGGTTGATGATTATTGGACTGAGATAGCTGACTATCTACCTCAGATAGAATCATTGTAAGGCTTAATTGTTAGCGGAGGAGATAGTCTTGGGTACTCCCAGGTACGAGGATGAGTCCTTCCCTGATCGCCATTTGGCTGCCTTGCTGGCCAGTAAAGTATTTTTCAATCTAGAAGAGTAAAGAGGCTATTAGTCGCCATGGTCCGTGTAATGGTGTTTTTAATAGATACGATGAGGCTCTCCGATATGCTCTTGGAGCTGGTAAGTTGTTGGATATCACCGCTAGAGGCTCTGATGAGTACACTGATACTATAGTCTCCAAGGCTATCGATGCTTATGTGAGGCATCGTAATAAAGGTAATAGAGGTGCACTAGGGGTAGGAGACATGGGGGAGCAGGTGATGAGGATGTTACAGTGGGGGATAAAGAAGGGGAAGAATTCGATCCTAGAATAGAGGAGCTCGTAAAGGCATTACTGAAGGATGCTCTAATGGCTGGAGATCTAAAGCAAGGTAATATGAGGATATAATTAGTAGTGACTGGAGGGTGGCACTTGAGGTTTGGGAGTGGCATTGGAGGCGGAAAGACTGGATTGGGTTGAGAAGTTCATTACTGATAAGGAGAGCCAAGTGGCTGAGATGCTCCTCTACTGCAAGAGTAATACACGTTCACATTAAATCCCTTGGATAGTGTACCCTTAGCGAGCGCTCTGGAACTGGTCGACGATCGCCAGTTCCGAGGCCAAGTGCTGGAGTTGCTTATCAAGATATATAAGACTGGTAAGAGGGTCGGGTTATATCGGTCATTGGTGAGGCGAACTCAGTTCCCGCTGGACGGGACCGTGATTGGGCCGGCTTAGCCCAGTGCTATTTCCTACTTAACCGGCCAGAGGAGGTGGCCGCCATGCTCCGTGAGCTCCTCGATAACCATGATAAGTAATATGATGCTGGCAGTGGTGGTTGTATATCTTCTATTAGGTTTGGTCGCCTCATGGCCATGCAGATTGCTTTTGATCTTGCTGATAGTGAGGCCCAGCAGTTCTGTCAAACAGTATCGGCCTGTGATAAGCTTAAGGTGGTGGAGCAGCCTACTGGGGAAGCCAGCACTGAGGAGGGTAGTAACGGTTGGCTGCTGGGGGGATATGTTGGTGTAGATGTTAAGGTGGAGGAGAACCAAGAGACTGATAAGAAGGCCGAGTGTATTGCCAATATTAAGAAGATACTTGCCGGTGAGCTTGTGGCGTTCCGTGGTGGGGAAAGGAAGGGATTATCTTAGGCGATGCCCAGACGGATCTAAATCTGGAGTTCTTGTATCGTAACTCAGCGACTGATCTGCTTTTGCTGGATGCTATCAAGGCTAATCAACCTGATGAAAGGAACTCGGTAATACACGGGTGTGGTTTTGGCGGAGTGGTGGAGTGTCATAGTATCATGCGGGAGGTCGTGGGTTCGAACCCGGGGAGCGTATTTTCATCAGATAACCCACAACGCTATCGTTCTGTGTCATGCTCTTATGCAATGTGGCACTACCAGCGATACCTTCCTCCGTGCTAATCTTGAATGGCTCGGCAAGGCTGTCTATTGGGCCAAGTTCACTGCTACCGGCAGTCTAGGAGTTATCCATAAGGTGGGTCAGAGGGATTATTATAGTAACTATTAGCCCTTCCCAACAGTAGCTAATGAATGTGCATCGATAATTTCGCTTTAATATAGCATGCTTGTGTATTTTCCTATAATTTAGGGTCACCTTCGCGAATCCAAATCGATCCTGTCGACCTACCTCCCCGCAGCTGGTGGTAGTTCTAGTGGTGCTGCTGCTGGTGGTAGTGGATCACAGAGTCCTAGCCCTTATAGTGAGGGAGGCGGACTCTATGCCTTGGGCCTTATCCATGCTAACCATCACACCCAGGAGATCGTCAGCTATCTCAGGGAGATGCTGCAGCAGGTAGCTCTCAATTGACTAAATCTGCCCACAGCAGTTGCTGTAGTTCTCGGGCAGTGAAGTGCATCAAGTGGGAGCTTGCCTTGGTCTGGGCTTAACTGCTATGGGAAGTGCTGATCCTGTGGTATATGAGGATTTAAAGAACACGCTTTTCCAGGATAGCGCTGTCTCTGGTAAGATATCTACCTTGCTCTTGTCTTGTATCGGTTGTATGTCGTCATCAGGCGAGGCTGCTGGATATGGTATGGGTTTGGTTATGACTGGTTCAGGGGATGAGACAGCTATTAATGATCTATTGAGCTATGCTAAGGATACCAGCCATGAGAAGGTACTAAGTCGGTCGGAGGGAGCTGTAATGTTATCCTGCACCCATCATTCCCGGCAGCCGCTTCATGTGCTACTATGCGATAATACTTCATTTATCTTCTCGTGCTCCCCAACCCCCCAAGTAGGTATTTACACCACCTTTTGTCAGATTATTCGTGCCTGTGGTATGGCACTTGCCTTGATCCAATTCCGTCGAGAGCAAGAGGCTGAGCCTATAATCGAACAGATGGCCAATGATCAGGATGCTATACTTCGTTACGGCGCTATGTTTATGACTGGATTGGCGTAGGACTAATGCCCAAGACTTGCGCATGCGTGCAAATTGATTTTTCAGTTACTGCGGCACATCTCGATCATCAGCCATTCGTCGACTACTTCATTTCTCGGTTTCTGATGTATCGGATGATGTCCGTCGAGCAGCAGTGATATCCCTTGGCTTTGTGCTCTGTAACAGTCCTCAAAGGCTGCCCGCAGTTCTACGTCTACTTAGTGAGAGCTATAACCCTCATGTTAGGTAATAAGCATGTGGAGCACTGTTATTAATGTAACCTATTCTTCCTAGATACGCAGTGTGTTTAGCAATTGGCTTTGCCTGTGCTGGTCAAGCAGATTCCAATCCTGATGCTGTTAAACTGGTAACAGATACCTGTTATATAGGCACTTTGTATGTTGTTCTCAGTTGGAGCCTCTCCTGAAGGACCGTACAGATTTCGTGCGTCAAGGTGCTGTGATTGGCATGGGCTTCCTTTGTATGCAAACTAGTGCTGCCCAAGCCAATGGTGTGGCAACTAAGTTCAGAGCTGAGTTGATGAAGATAGCCACAGACAGACACCAGGACGTCTCTGTTCGGTAACTACTGCTATACGCCCGTTGGCTGCTGTCCAATCGGCTGGTGTTAGGTTTGGCGCTATTGTAGCGTTTGGCATTATGGACTGTGGTGGCCGTAATGAGACTGCATCCTTCTTCAGCAAGGCTGGCACTTTAAGAATGGGCGCAGCTGTTGGCTTTGTATTGTTCGCTCAGATGTGGTATGTATCGGCGCCTCACTTGTATAACGTTGTAATGATGTCATCAGGTATTGGTATCCATTAATTCTCTGTCTGAGTCTAAGCTTCTCTCCAACGGCTTTAATAGGCCTGAATGAGGATATGAAGATGCCTAAGATGTTCGCAGTTCAAAGTCTGGCCAAGCCTTCTCAATTTGCATATTCCCCGCCAACTCAGCCTATGGTAGTGCGACCAGGCAGGTCGATAGGCTCTCTGAGTTGTTGATGTTAGGCAAAGGCTGACACTAAGAAGTCTACTACCTCGGTTAAGCTCTCAACTACCAATAAAGCTGGCAAGAAGTCGGGCACTGTGGTGACATCTAAGCAAGCTAAACCGAAACAGGTTAGAATCCTTACCGTAGTTTATAGTGTGTTGACTCCATTCGACTTAGACCCCGGCTAAAACACCAGCGGACGCCGCCAGTGTTACTGCTACGGCAGGAGGTAGTGTAGATCAGGTAATTGAAGCTGCAATTGGAATGCAATGTTGCACGCGCTTCTGGTCAGGCTTCTGAAGGATCTGGACCGACCCCGATGGATGTGGATAAGAAGCCCGAGGAGGAGGAGGCTACTACTAGAAAGACTACTACTCCTGAGCCTACCGAACAAACTCTGTATGGCAGAGGCAGAAGTTTCGACTGTATTGGCAATCATCAGATACAATCCATCACGAGTGGTACCAGCTCAAGAATCGAGTATTAGGTTCTATCAGGCTGGTGAGATGATGCCACCTCGTGGAGCTAGAAAGGAGCAACAAAAGGTAAGCGAAGGGTGAACGGTTTATAAAGATGCGTTGCTTTTTAGGTTCGGTACTTGCCTGTGCTATCTGATGGGTCTAGGCGGTCTGGCTTCCTCATGCTCGATGATCTATTCCCCGAGGAGCCTGAGGAGGTACCGCCCTGCCGTTGTAGTGATACTGTGAGAGATTTGCGCTGGGTTCAGATTCTCACTTTTGCTGATCAAACTGGTGAAGATAAGAAGTCTGAAGAGGGCGGCCGCGGTGCTAAGACTACGAAGGAGGAGAAGACCTCAACTGAGACTGAAAGTAAGCAGCTGGTTTATGTGTCGAGGTGGTTCTATTACTCCATAACTTGATAGGTGCAGAGGCAAAGCAGGATAAGAAACCCGATGATGCTGATTCTGGATCAAAGCCTTCTTCTGGTAGGTGGCGATAGCGATAGCTTCTTTATGGCAATCATCTGATGTGTTATTTCCAGGTGAGGCCAAGCCACCAGCGAGCTTCGATCTTCCCGATACTTTCTAATGCTGGGAAGGGTGCAAACCATCAGTGAGATGACGACTATCAGTGTTGTGACTTGAATATACTCTGACAAGTAGACCACTACTGTTTCCAAATATACTTATTCTTGAGTAACCCAGTCTGTGATGGGACAACATCGGTTAGTGGCAATTGATGAGCGAACCAAGAGGCGGTACGAAACTAGTGAACTGTTTGAAGTCAGCCACAAAAGGGTGCCACATATGCCTGTGGTAAGCTATCGAAAACCAATCGTCACGTGAGCTGATTCAGCGGACGATAGGTACCCCGGGGATGAGGCACCTTCGATTGGGGCTGACTGGATAACTGATTACGACGATGTCGACGAAAACGAGCGAAGTGGCCCAGATCTTGCGATTGATCCCGAAGACTACCTCTTCACGGTGTAAGTGCGACAGACTGATTCTTGGGCGATCTGGCTCGAGCGTGAGTCTACGATCGTAGTAGTGAAATATGTGTCTCGAGCTGTTATTTTTCAGACGGAATATCACCACCGCGCCACGAACGTATTATGTGTCGGTGCAGCAAGCTGTTATCTCAACGGAAGAGGGAGATGTTTTAGAAACAGGAGGAAATAGAGATGATGACGGTGTTTGCACTGAAACTACAACGGTAGCCGTTCCGAGTTGATTTCGTTGGTATGGATAACTATCTCGTAAGTGTCTAGGTCATCCTGCTTATCCCTCCGATGAGATTGGTAGATGTAGGGTATATATCATGCGATGATATTAAAGGTGAGTCGTTGGGAGCGTTGAGAGGTCGCTTAGTGAAACTCTAACCGTTCGCACAGCCTTTGAAAGCTGGTTAGAATACTAAGCTGGATAAAACCTAATTTTCTTATTCCGTCCTGAGGCGAGGTGAACGGGTGATTTTCCGGCACCTGCTACGTAGCCATTGGGAAATTGTTCTCGACCACTTAGCCCAATTAGTTGACTCTAAGTCGCACTTCAAGCGCTTGAACCCTTGGATTGGAAGTCTAACGCTCTACCCGATTGGGCCACCAGACTCTGGTGACCAGAGCTATACGGTATTTGTTCAATTTGGGCACCTTTGGGAAAACATGGACCAAATCCAACTATTCCACACCATCGTGTTAGATTTGCTTACTCTGGGCGGGACTTGAACCCGCAACCTTTGGATTAGAAGTCCAACGCTCTATCCGATTGAGCCACCAGAGCTATATACAGCAAATTTTGGTACCTTCTGCATGCGGAGCAGGCATGATACCACTGCACCACACGCCCGATGGTGCTTCAGGGTGTTCTTGATACGCTCATGTTTTGTATTAGAAGTCCACCGCTCCATCCGATCGAGCCATCAAAGCTATATCCATTTGATTTTGGAACCTTGCGGAAAATATGGACCAAATCCAACTATTGCACACCATCGTGTTAGATTTGCTTACTCTGGGCGGGACTTGAACCCGCAACCTTTGGATTAGAAGTCCAACGCTCTATCCGATTGAGCCACCAGAGCTATATACATCAAGTTTTGGTACCTTCTGCATGCGGAGCAGGCATGATACCACTACACCACACGCCCGATGGTGCTTCGGGGTGTTCTTGATACGCTCATGTTTTGTATTAGAAGTCAAACGCTCTATCCGATTGAGCCACCAAAGCTACATCCATTTAATTTTGGAACCTTGCGGAAAATATGGACCAAATCCAACTATTCCACACCATCGTGTTAGATTTGCTTACTCTGGGCGGGACTTGAACCCGCAACCTTTGGATTAGAAGTCCAACGCTCTATCCGATTGAGCCACCAGAG
>JAAPAO010000393.1:0-33432 GCA_013115145.1 Perkinsus chesapeaki | reverse complement strand
GAAACGGAAATGAAACCGCGCTCGCATGAGCGAAGCGAAGTATCACAGATATACAAACGTCATGCATCTACACTACCTGGTACGCTCCGTCGCCGCCAACGTGCCGCGGGCTGGTTTTTGGGCGTGCGCGGTATTTCGTGGCGCGTATCTTGAATGGTGAAATGCCGTGTGAAGTGGGAATGGGTTATTCCTCGATTCCGCCTTGAATTCACACGGCTACAATCAGGGTGTTAACCGGTTATTGTTGCTCATACCGTACTCTCCGCGTAGCACGTCTAATTCAACCATAACACAATGAAGCGTTCCTCCGATACCCCAGAATCTGCTGCAGAGTCGTCTCCAGAAAAGAGGGCTAGAGAGGAGCAGGCACCGCCAGTAGCTGGTAACAGCGGTAAGATCGGCCGGCTGTCTCATGTCAATGATCGTCGTGGCCTACTATGGTTATTTAGGCCCTTTATTTGTCGAAGATACGGAAGGCTCTGCACCAGAGCAGGAGACGGCACCTGAGAGGAGCAGTCCCCAAGCATCACCAGCCCCACCGCAAGGGGCTGTGACCGAGGAGCAACCGCTCTGTCGTTTCTTTGTGAAAGGTAATCGGCACATGGGTGGTTCAATTATTCAGCTTTGGACTATTTTTGCCTTGGTTGCTGGGTGCCTTTCGAGCCTCTGTGCAGGTATGTGCCGTAATGGCTCCTCCTGTCCCTTCCGACATGATTACAAGGCGGTAGTGTGCACTTATTTCCTCCACGGTAACTGCCGCAATGGCAGCTCCTGTCGGTTCTCGCATCACCTACCAGAGTCGGCACCCAATAGCCAAGGAGGGCCTCCACCAGATGTTTGCAAGTAGGTCGTCTCCGTCTGATCCATCAGTCATTTTAACATCTATAGGTTCTTCTGGCATGGCAGTTGCCGCGCTGGAAACAATTGCAAGTGGCGGCACGTTAAAGCGCCATCAACCCTATCAGCAGCGCCTCGGCCGGTACTGCCTGTGAAGTCCGACCCAGCGGTGACAGAGCGGGCAAAGGCCCTCCTACAGCGCCATTCGATCTCGAGAGTAGCACAGGAGAGCGGGGCTACCGAGGTAGTAGTGAAGGACCGTGCGATGGCAGCCCCTCCACGATAACGTCATTTTCAATACAGTGTTTCCATTGTGTATCATTTCGCCTCTCCGCTGTTGCTTTGAGTTACCCGGCCATACCACCCTTTGGTCTCATCAGCCCTATAGTTCCCCACTATGGGTAACAACTTCTGCAGCAAAGGGAAGCCAGGATCGGACAGCGACCCATCCCCGCCCCCACCTGATGGCAGCCAGCATGTAATAGGGATGACAATCGACCGACAGGGATTAGTTGAATTAGCTGGACATTCGATCGACTATTTCGGACACTGTGGCAGCCACAGCTGGGACGTCTCTGCCGCCTGCCCCAGTGACCATAGATGTCGGCAGTCCTATAAGCGAAAGGGACTCATCTCCCTCTGGCGCTGCAGTTGGCGTCTCTGATGATAAGGAGGTTGGTAGTAGAGGGTGACCAGAGACGGGGAATGTTGTTGTCTATGTAGGAGGAGGAGCATAGGATAACAGTACAGAAGGCTAGTGGGCGACGAGCTGGAGTGTCGGCTGAGGCATGCACTGTGGAGAGAATGGACAGTTGGAGGGCCCCTATGTACCATAAGACACCGGAGGAGATAGAAGCCATTAAAAAGATGATGGCATCTGATGAGAGCGGCAAGAGACAGGTAAAGCGGGGAAGTGGGCGGGGATAGGGTGGGAATGTGGGTATCAGATTCTCTTTGGTCATCTTCGAGAGCGCGACATCGAGAAGGTTGTCATGGCGATGCGGAGGAGGGATGTCACTAAAGGGGAATGTGTCATCCAACAGGTAGGCTGCCACATGAGATCGGAGGGCTGCTTACGACGTGGTGATCAGGGCAACTTTGGAGATGCGTTTTATATAGTTGATGAAGGCACTTTTGATATCTATGTTAAGCGTGGGGATAAGGAGCCAGTGAAGGTAGATCCGTGCATCAGCTGCGGTGAAAGATACTTCTATGTAGGTGATGGAGTGTGGGCCAGGGTCATCATTTGGGGAGCTAGCCCTGATGTACAACGCTCCGAGAGCTGCTACTGTCACCGCCACATCTGACGCCAAACTGTGGTTAGTCCTGTTGTTGATCGGCACATTATGGAGATCGTGTCTGGGGTGTAGGTGCCTGGATAGAGACTGCTTCCAGTTGATGGTGGTGACGAGTGAGAATATCAAGAAGAAGGAGTATGAGGGGTTCCTGGAGAAGGTGCCGATCCTGGCTGATCTGAACAAGTAGTCTATTGGCTCTCATAGAGTGTTAGTGTCATTGTACAGGTTCGAGCTGTCTCAACTATCGGACATGCTAACATCAGAGGTCTTTAAGAAAGGCGAGGTTATAGTGACTCAAGGGGATACCACTGGGGACAAGTAAGAAGACCAGGTCCCAGGTCCATACGGGACAATCTTTGTGTTCAGTTTCTATGTACTGGAGGACGGTGAATGTACCGCGTTCATGTCTGGTGAGGAGGGTGAAGTGGAGGTAGTCTCACGCTGCTGCTAGCCTGTCGATGAAGATGGCATCTTAGGTTAAGAAATATACTACGCCCGGGGAGTACTTCGGTGAGATTGCTTTACTAAAGCCAGGAGAGCCACGTAAGGCCACGATTAAGGCTGGAGATGATGGATGTCGGGTAGGCATTTGCCGCGCTGCCGTGTACTTGTATAGTCGTCGGCATAGGTCCTCTCGGTCGATCGCGAAGCCTTCAGTAGAGTGCTTGGTCCTATCACTGATGTTCTGAGGAAGAATGCTAGTAGGTATCCCTCCTACCAGGACTTCCTTACAAACGATGATGATGAGGCTCGTGAACGGTCGAACGATTATGGGCTCTCGGGAGCGGTGGAGAATTCAAGAATCTGAACGCATCGATATCGTCCGGTGCTGAGACTACTGCTACTGCTGTGCCATAGAAAAATTGCCACATTCGTGATTCGGTTTTATGCCTTGCTCGGATTGAAGTGTTGAGCGACTCTGAAGATGTAATCATTCCGTAACTCGGGTTCACGTGGCAGCATATCACTTCTTATCATTACACATTTTTAATCCTGCTCACCAATTCATTTATCTTCCACTGTTGTTGAGTTGACGACCGCATCACACTGACCTCCACAGTGTCCCTAGTTAAGGCATGCCTCGCTCTCGCTCCCGTAGCTCCGCCAGCAGTAGGAGGGGGAAGAGCGGTAGTCGCTCGGGCTCTAGGTCCGGCTCGTCGAGATCCAGGTAGGTTTGGGAGCCCTCTTAGTAATTGAATATATATTTTCAGATCTAGCTCTCTGTCATCGAAGGCGTCGGATCCTGGAGCCGAGGGCCTGTCTGTTATAAAGGTTAAGTCAGATGAGGCAGCTTTGGTATTGGGGAGAGGTGGCAGTACTAAAAGGAAATTGGAGAATGCCGCCGACTGCGATATCGAGCTTGTTAATACTGGTAGTCCGATGTGCTCCGCTCCGCTCTTTTTAATTGTCATTTTTGTCAGAGGGTGGCGACTCTAATGTGGAGTTGAGAGGGCCAGCACGTAACAGGGAGCTTGGCCGAGACTACATCTGCTTTCTCCTTCTTAATAAGAAGAATGAGCCGCTTGATCTTGACCCGGAGGAGCGTGATGACTGTAGTTGGATAGACGTAATATGGGAGAGTAGGGCCGGGCTACAGAGTCACCACCAGAGAAGTGAGCTGCAGCTGCTGCTGCTGCCCATCACTGCTGGTGCAGGATCTATGCCGAGGAGTCTTGCTCGACTAGTTCCAGCGACAATACGGGGAATTTCATTCACGAATTTATGAAGACTGTTTTTAATCATAATAATGTGATATGATGTGTTTCAAAAGACACGTTATTTTTAATCCCAACAAAAACTTTTTATTGGAATTAGGTTGAATTGTGTGGGGGGGGGGGGAAAGTCTTGTCGTGTGTGGTAGGTGCCTCAGGATACCATTGGTTATGTTACTGGTCGTGAGAGATCTACTCTACATGCTTTAGAGGAGGAGACAGAAACCCTTATGTTCTTCCAAGGTAGACTTGTGATAGGGAGTCTGAGATACTGCATTACCGCCGCTGGTTCAGATAAGGACGTTGGAGGGGACGCTGGGCCACGAGTCAGAGGCCGCTCTGATGAGATCGAGAAGCTTATTATACTGGGGCCCACACGAGGACGCCGCATTGCACAACTGAAGGTGAAGGAGTGGAGGCTGTGATAGGCAATATGGTAGCTCAGTTGATGTCGGCGATCGAGTCCAAGTCTCCGGGCTTCTTTTTGGACCATCGCGAGAGATGGAACCTGGATGACACTCATGGCGGCAAACTCGGACTAACAACAGTTAAAATGTAGCGGTTACTTTTACTGGGGATTGCTGTGGATATGTGTTGGCAGGACGGAGGCACAGTTTACTTACGCTCTGGGAAGGCGCGGGGCTACTAGGAAGAAGTTGGAGAGAGCCAGCGGAGCTATTATTGAGTAGGCTGGGGGAATATAAGGGGTTTATTAGGGATGGGGGTGACGGAGATAGGACGACGGCAGTGGCGGGGCCATGTTGATCGATTTGTCCGTCAGTGGAAACTGAGTAAAGTGGTGGCAGTGATTTGGTGGAATGACAATGTGATCGATAATTTGAGAGATGGACTGAGAGGAGGAAGATCGGGCGGAGGAGGAGGAGACGCTCAATCCGAAAAGATCATCATGCTCTTCGATCGGAGACGATTTCGCGGGATCGAGGGACTAATCGAATTCACCATCACCATGATTGAAAATAGCTGAGGAGTAGGTGCCCAGTGGAGGAAGGAAATATTCCACTTATCTTAGCGGAGCGAAGCATAAGAATATATAAAGGAGATTCATTTTGCTGTGGTTCACCCGTTGCTGTCGGTAAAGGTTTGGTTTTGTTTAGATACATCGGTTATACGGCATTCATCTCTGGAAGTAAGCCAGAGAGGCGCCGGGGTCGTGATTATCTCAACTTCTTGCTCGATCAACGTGAAGGCGAGGTGAGCTGGGAGAAAGGGGAAACTGGTCATGTCGTACAGTCGAAATCGCCTCCGGAAAGTGTGTTTCTAACTGTCCTACTCGATCTGTTATAGTCTGGTCTGGGGCCTCCGCAAGTGTAAGCCTTATATGTGTCTTGCATGGATATACTATATACCTCGAGTCTCAACGTATCTACCATGAAGATGAGGGGCTCTGGCAAAATATAGAGGGGCCTCGTCATGCGTTATAATCCATAGTAGATGCAGTTCGAAGGCGTCGGTGCCTTAAGTTTGCCGAAATCTCTCTCACTTTGGAAATTGTTCCTTAGTGTATGTGTGGAAGTGTTCTGGTAGGTTAATGTGAAATTGGAGGGCCGGGAGGATGTGACGGCAGTTGAGACTCCAGAGGAATACATCGGTTTCATCACCGGTCATAAAGGCAGCGAGCTCCGCTCTATTGAAGAGCGCACTGGTACATTTTGCTTTGTTGATGGCTGCGATCAGAGCTTTGTCCGATCTGATGGTCCATGGTGGGGTAAAGGGAAAGGTGGTTGGGGCAGCAGAGGAAAGGGGAAGGGATATTCGAGTTGGAGGGATGATAGAGAGAGAGCTCGTCGGCGTCCAAGAGATGGACCTCCTCCGAGGCTGCTGATATTCTGTTATGATTCGAGACGTAGAGATGATGCTGAGGAGATGGTTAGGGGCAGGATACATAGGAAGATTGAACAGGATAAAGAAAGAGGTAATAAAGGTGGAATTGGGTTTGAGGGACTATATTATGATATCATTTGTGATATAACGAGTAGATATGGTATAGCCATTGCTGCATGGGACAGTGCACTTGCTGTTAAACTCTATAGTGGTGGTTTGATGTGGACTATATGTATGGCTTATATTGTTCTTATTTAGTAGTAGTGCAGTTGTCCTTGTTAAATTATTTTCGTAGGTAAAGGAGGTATTCACCGCCCGTTCCTGAATCGCCATAGTAACCCTGAGATAGAGACCAAGCGTCGCGAGCGTCTAGGCCTACCATCCATTGAAGAGGAGGACGCTATGTTGGCCAAACAGAAAGAGGAACAGGAGGCTAGGGAGCGCGAGGAACGGGAGGCTAGAGCTGCCAGGGAAGCTGAGGCAGCCCGAAGGTCTAGAAGTGGCTCTAGGCGCCGATCTCGCTCTGGTGACGACAGATCTCCGAGGGAGCGCAAGAGAAGGCGCTCAAGGAGTGGCGGACGGTCTATGTCCCGCAGTGGCGACAGGTCTATTTCGCGCGATAGATCTGTGCGTAAAGACGATAGGGCCAGAAGCCCGGCTTCGGTGGATAAGGATAGCCCGAGACGCAGATCAGACGAGAAGTCGCCTTCGAAGAATGGGAAGGTCGATGAGGGAAGTGATGTGGAGCCGATGTCACCTCCCAAGAGAGATAGGTCTGAGAGTCCGAGAGATAGCAGCCGCCGCCGACGCAGTCGATCACGCAGTGGAGATAGGAGGCGTAGTAGATCGAGATCGGAGTCGGAGCGTAGATCTAGTAGGAGAAGGGAGGCTAGTCCTAGGGACCGCAGAAGCAGGTAATAATAGCGGAAGGAATTAGCAGTGGGTTATTGTAATAAGTATTAGTAAGGGTATTATAAGGACCCCAAAATAATAAACGAATGGTTATTACTGTAGAGGGTCGTCCCTAACTAATGAGCCACTGTGGGGATCTATTCGATGAAGTCTTGACATCACTGTCTCGAGTACATTTCAGTCTTCACTACTACTGTAGATGACTCGGCTATAGTACACGACGCTAAGAAATCTTGAGGCTTTTGGCGATGGTTTGGTGATAGCATTTCTTGCTTCCTCAGAGATGATCGCTCTCGTAGTCGTGAAGGCCGCTACGCCCGTCCGAGGTCCTCCTCCCGTGATAGATCCCGCAGGTCTAGAAGAGATAGAAGCGATTCGAGAGACCGTAGCAGGAGATAAGGAATGCCACGCTGCTGCTGCTGCCCCATGTGCGGGGCTCTATCTGCCCTTAGGTCTCCCTAGTAACGTTATGATACGACATAAGTCTTATATTTTCCCGAAGGAATAAAGTGTGATAAAGGTTTGGTAGTATTTTGTTAGTAGAGAGTATTACCTATAAAGGGAGTATTATCAATAGTATGTCTTGTGTTAGCAGTTATTAAAGTCAATTATTGGACTAAAGCAGAGCTCTGGACCACGGATACCTCGAGAGTTCAACGTAGTTGTTTTTAAATGGGTGAAATTGCGCCGCCGGTCGCCTCTCATGCCGACGTAGGAAACGGGGGAAGGTCAGGTGTTGTAAGGATTTGGTGTTGTAGCATCCGGGTGGGGAGTCGGAGTCGACGAGCTACCTCCGTCAGCTGTTTTCGGAGAGGATTGTATTCTTGGATGGCGGTATGGGAACAAGGTAGGTTGATAAAGTGGAGGTGTGGTGTAGGGCGGAGTGGGGTAGGATACAAGCGGAGCGTCTACAGGAGGAAGATTTCCGAGGGGATATATTGAAGGATCATCCTAAGGAGTTGAAAGGAGATAATGACCTGCTTTGCCTTACTAGACCAGAGCTTGTGGTGAAGATCCATAAAGAGTAGTGCCGGGCAAAGGGATGATAATTGAGCTGTGCGTTATTTCGTTTACTCTCCCCTGAAGCTCATGCTCATGGCTTTTGTAACTCATATTTTCCCACGGTACCGTACACAGATCTTTCGGTCACTTGTAGCCTAATGTAGGTACTTGAATGCTGGAGCTGATATGATAGAGACAAACACCTTTAATGGCACAACCATATCACAGGCAGAGTATCAGTGTGAGCATCTAGTGAGGGATCTCAACTTCGAAGCGGCCAGGCTGGCCAAGCAAGCCTGCCAAGAGGTCTGGGACGACGGCTACTGGCTCTGTGTTACGGTGGGTTCGGTAGGTGGGAGCCGAGACGGGCATCAGAAGACTGGTAGCAGGAGCTATTGGTCCCACCAGTCGGACGTTAAGCGTATCTCCAAGTGTAGAGGACTCTAGCTTTAGGAATGTTACGTGGACGGAGCTGGTAAAGGCGTATTACGAGCAAGTAGGGCGGTGGTGAAGGGAGCTGTGGTGCGAGGGGGAGTTCAGGTGGATGCATTGGTAGCTGGTGGCTCTGATGTTCTACTGGTTGAGACTATATTTGATACTCTTAACGCTAAGGCGGCCCTCTTTGCTATTGATAGCTATTATGAGGATCATCCCGAACAGCCTAGACTGCCAACAATAATATCGGCTACGATCGTGGATCAGGTAAGGGACTCTTATGGTTGAGATTGAACGCTCTCTTTCAGAGTGGCCGCACTTTGTCTGGCCAAACCATCGATGCGTTTCTGGTTTCGGTTATGGTAGGACATTTCGGTCGTGTTTACCAGTACTCTTCGGCCTGTTCTCAGCACGCCCGGCCGCTGTGTGTCGGGATCAACTGCGCTCTGGGAGCGGCACAAATGAGGCCCTTCTTCGAGACCTTGGCAAAGCTGGCAACAGTCAATGTTCATGTGTAGTATAAGAGAGCGGCGGTATGAGTAATAAGGGGACGGTATCTAGGTATCCTAATGCGGGGCTACCGAATGCTATGGGTGGCTATGATGAGACACCAGAGTCCTTTGGAGAGTCCCTCGTCCTTTACGCCCAAGACCATCTCCTCAATATGGTTGGTGGCTGCTGCGGTACCTTTCCGGCTCACATTAAAGCGGTTCATGATCGGCTTAAGGTGAGTCGGGAGACCCTAGTTACAATCATAGTAGTTAACTCGCTTATTTACTCCATTCCAATGAAAAAGGGAAAACATCCGGCTCGTGTGCTGCTATTACTCATCGAGGATTGCCAAGGGTCGATTTGTCGATAAATTATCTATGTGCAGCCGACTTGGGGGGCGCTAGTCTTGCTTTTCAAGTGTAAGGCGCTTTAGGGCTTCCCTCCGAGACCCCTTCATGTCCGGCATGATCCTGTTATGCACTTGTCGGGATTGGAGCCGCTCTATCTCACACCAGAGCTGGGGTTTGTGAACGTTGGTGAACGGTGCAACCTTATGGGCAGTCTGCGGTTCAAAAAGATGGTAGAGCAGAGTCGGTGGGATGAGGCGTTGGAGGTGGCCAAGGAACAGGTAGAACAGGTTCGGGTAGGGCGCTGAGGAGAACGGTTGTTTTAAGGTCGAGAATGGAGCACAGATTTTGGACTTCAACTTCGATGCTGATCTGATCGATGGTCAGTTGGCAATGGGCAGGTTTATGAGATCATGTGTTACTGAGCCAGCTATAGCGAGGGTGCCGTTTATGATTGATAGTTCCAAGTTTAAGGTAGGATACTCTTGAGTGGGTGGGTATGAGCATTTCCTCAATCCTATAGTACTGCTGCTCAATTATTACTCAATCGTTCTCTGTAGTATTATTATAATTCCTAACGGGAGACAAAATGGACAAATAGCTCTACGGGTTGTGTGAGGCCCTCATTGTTGGTTTCTTTAACATATAAGGCTACCTCGTAAATTGAACTAATACCAAAGCGCCTCCGCCAGACGGCAATCTCCGGTTTAACTTGTCCTCATCGTGTGGGTGGTCTTAGATTGTTGTTGTTATTGTTAGGTGATCGAAGAGGGCCTTCAGTGTGTACAGGGCAAGTGCATAGTAAACTCGTTATCTTTGAAAGTGGGAGAGGACGATTTTATATCACATGCCAAGCTGGTGCTACTGCTGCTACTACTTCCCTTAGGAGGTATAATATTGGTATTAGGTCCGTAAATATGGTGCCAGCCTGGTGTGTATGGCGTTTGATGAGCAAGGTCAGGCTGCTACCTTTGAGGATAAGGTAGTAATAGAGTAGGGAAGGAGGGGGAGGGAAAGCAAGGGTATTGGTATGTGTTATAGTGGTAACTCGGTATTGATACCGAATAGACTGGGCAGAATAATAGTAAATTTCAGTAGTTATAATCGGATATTATTCCCCCTCCTAACGCATTACAATATACACTATTACTAGTTGTCAAGTAGTAATGTTCTACTAGTATCCTTTTACATCTAGATTCTCAATAGCCGAAGGAGAAGTCTAAAACATGCTTCTCAGTTTGCCGTTTAGCATTGTAGAGGATCTGACTTGTGGTGCTGCTGCTGGTATCAGGTTCGGATATGCGAAAGGACGTATAAGATCCTCACAGAGAGGTGTGGCTACGAAGGCCGGGACATAATCTTTGATTGCAACATTCTTACCATAGCGACAGGTGATGAGCATTTAGGCAGCTGCACCACCATCAGCAGCCTTCCTCAGGCATGGAGGAACATAACAACTACGCTAAGGACTTCATTGATGCTATTGAGGTTGTTCGGAGGAAATGTCCCGGATGCTACACCAGCGGCGGTAGGCTGCTCGCGGAGACACGGTTGCTGATCCATCTATTAACCGTCTCAGGTCTTTCGAACCTCTCGTTTTCGTTTCGAGGCCTCACTGAGCTTCGAGAGGCAATGCACTCGGTGTTCCTGTACCATGCCATTCCTAAAGGCCTCAGTATGGCCATAGTGAGAGGCAACATCAGTTCGAGGGGGAATAAGATTCGGACAGGTTAACGCCGGAGCGTTGCCGATCTACACGGACATACCGGATGAGATGAGGCGGCTGTTGGAGGATGTGGTGATGAATGTTAGCCCCGAGGCGACCGAGAAGCTGCTAGAGTTCGCCAGCGAATTGAAGGAGAAAAAGGCCCAAAAGGGAGGCGGGGAGACTGGAGGTGAGGGGATGCCCTGTGATGGGGGGCTATGCTGGGTGGGTTAGCGGTGAAGGCTGTGGAGGAGTGGAGGACACAAGGCGTGGAGAAGAGGCTTGAACATAGTCTTGTGAAGGGCATTGACAAGTATATAGTTGGTGATGTACAGGAGTGCCTAGATGATCTTCAACTTCGGCCCTTGGAGGTAATAACGCCTTCTGGCTGCCGAGGGCTGTGCGGCTCTGCCAGGAACAGCAGCGGGTTGTTGTTATTGGCTTGTACTATGCTTTCAGGTTATCGAGGGTCCTCTAATGGCTGGGATGTCAGTGGTTGGTGATCTCTTTGGTTCAGGAAAAATGTTCCTCCCACAGGTGAGGTGTGGCGGCTCGAGCAGCATCATCAGCATAACAGTCGTGTTCAGGTCATCAAGTCTGCTAGGGTGATGAAGAAAGCCGTAGCGCACTTAGTACCGATAATGGAAACTGAGAACAGACGTAAGGCCCTAGAGGAGGGTCTGGACCCCGACCGTCCCAACTGGAATGGTACGGTACTTTTGGCAACTGTAAAGGGTAAGATACTATATACCAGGGAGATGGTTTATGGTGTATGATGTTAGGTGATGTGCATGATATTGGTAAGAATATCGTTGGAGTGGTCCTTGGCTGCAACAACTTCAGGGTAAGGGGTTTGAAGGCATCCTCTGCATTTGGGGTCGGAGGATGACGACAAGGCTACATTATACACTTCGTCATTGGTAATGCGGAACAACACCGAATAGGTCAAGTTTGATTGCTCATTGCTCTGCATCATCAATAATTGGAGTTCTTCTGTATGCTTACCTTGTCGATATGCTGGAAGGTCCATCGGATATCTTGATCAAGATGGACATTACGGAGGTAATTGTTTTTTGTTAGGTTATCGATATGGGTGTTATGGTGCCATGTGACCAAATACTTAAGAAAGCCCAGGAGGAGAAGGCTGACGTGGTTGGTCTCAGCGGCTTAATTACGCCTAGTCTTGATGAGATGGTGTAGGAGCGAGCAGCGGTGGGCATGGCCTATCCCCAGTTATGCGATGGCAGATTCGTAGCCCAGCAAATGCGAAAAGAGGGCATGCAGATCCCCTTGCTCATCGGAGGTGCTACGACCAGCCGTAAGCACACAGCAGTGAAGATATGGCCGCAGTACGAAGCGAGCGAGCGGTCGGGAGAGAAGGTCCTCCGAGGAGTTAGGCTGCCTTCAACTGTGTGGTGTTTTAGGGAGTGGTGCCTGTAGGAGGAGTGGTCCATGTACTGGACGCCAGTAGGAGTGTGGTTGTTGTTAATAGCTTGATACAGAACCCTGAGCGGCGGGTAGGCCGGGCGAGGGATGCGCAGATGTAGAATATTGATCTGTAAGTAATTACATAACACCTAGTACTTTTGAGGGAAACGGAGACTAGCCGTAAGGGAGGGAAACCACCTTGGGAGGGCATGGCCCTCATAATGCAGTAGCGCTTATTGGTTGTCGTGTTGTCAGATAGAGTATATGGAGGATATAAAGGAGGAGTATGATGCCTTGAGGGAGGACTATTATAGTACACTTGTTGATAAGAGATGGCTTCCTATACATGAGGCTAGGAAGATGAGGTAGCTAATAGCCTTTATGGGTTCCTACATTAATACCATTGAGCGACGTAGGTAGGCATCTTTCTCAGGTACACTATCGACTTTGCAAAGTATCCTCCAGCCCCAGCGCCTAGAAGGGTTGGTAACACATACCTGGACAACTACTCACTGGAGGAGATCAGCCAATATATAGACTGGACACCATTCTTCCAGGTCAGGGTTCATAGATATATTGGACGACGTAACCGTAACTTGACCGCACAACGGCGTGCCCAAGTGTTCCTAGCAGGCCTTCACTATGTTTTCATAAGACTTACACTGCTTCTTGTTCTACCTACTGCTGTGGTTGAACAGGTATATCAGCTGCGTGGACGGTACCCTAATAAAGACTACCCGAAGATATTCGACGATAAAAGGGTTGGTGAGGAGGCTAAGCAGCTCTTTGAGGAAGCCCAGGTAGAGGTGATGAGCACCGCCTCTTTAAACTGTACACTTAGGAATTGCTCGCTACGGTTATTCGAGAGAAGTGGATATGCGCTACGGCAGTTGTTGGGGTGTACCGTGCATGTGGGTCTGGAGATGATGTTAAGGTAGTAGCTAACTAGTATTACAACAGATAGCGGCGCGAGATCCTCGTAGGTCCTCTCCGAGGAAGGTGATCTTATCGAGACATTTTATGGCCTTCGCCAGCAGCTGGACACCGAGCAGGATCAGACCTTCGCTCTTGGTTAGCTCATCCGCAGGTCTCACTTAACAGTCGGTTGCACTGTAGGTGATTTCGTAGCCCCAGAGTCCTCCGGTCTGCCAGATCACATCGCCATGTTTTGCTGTCAAGCAGGCGTTGGTGTAGCGGAGCGGAAGAAAGTGAGCGTATATCTTAACGTCGTTCAAGCTCTCCATGGTACAATAGGTTTATGATGCTACTAATGACATAGATAAGTCCATTATGCTGGAGGCCTTGGCTGACCGCCTGGCAGAGGCTTTCGCGGAGCTCATTCATCACAAGATACGTACTGACCCACAGTTTTGGGGTTATGTACCAGAGGAGGACCTATCGCTCTCGGACATGCTTAAGGTCGAGCCCAGGTGCTCTATGTTGGTGGCATCTTCGCGGTTAGGTGAAATACGTTGGGATCCGGCCAGCCCCGGGCTACCCAACTCAACCGGATCACCGAGAGAAGGAAACCCTTTGGAGGCTACTGGATGCGGAGAGCCTCTCTGGAGTAAGGTCGATGCCAAGTTGGCGAGGATACACTTTTATTCAGGGTAAAATGGTCTTAACAGAATCTTTGATGATGCAACCGGCAGCCAGCGTGTGCGCCCTCTGTTTTGCCCACGGAAAAGTGAGTACTTGCGGCCTCCGCTTTACATACTTCGTTCAGGCAAAGTACTTCGCAGTTGGACAGATAAATAAGGACCAAGTGGCGGACTACTCCGCACGACGTGACTGCTCAGTGGCAGAGTCAGAGCGATGGCTCGGGTCTTCGACTATCGGCTATGAGATTGCGGCCGATTGATTTGTTATTCCCATGATCCGGCGTGACGGGACTTGCCAGCTTACCGCATGGCGTTTATAATGGTGATACTTTCCTGCTACTCGGTATTAGTTTTCATGAAGACATGTTGGGAGTTGAGTCAGGGCTCCGCGGAGATCTTGGTGGTTTTGATAAGTATGGGCATCCAATATACCAAGCTGGAAAATCGTCGTGTATATGATTTAGAAGAGCAGTTCGTGAAGGAGTCACCATCCAGTAATTTCTCCCGGTATCCTCAATGGCCGAACCAACTGTTGAGATCCTCCGACTGCCCTTGCCCAATTTACCGCACGATTCGAGCTTGTTAGGAGGGCTGCTGCAAGCACCTTCACAAAAGATGGGGAAGAGTTCGGCAGATGATGCGGTCGAGAAGGCCCGTTTCCGCCTCAATAAAGCAAGGGATGAAATAGACACTGTTGACATCTCTGAGTGGCGGGCCTTCTCTAAGCACCATAATGCTCTTGACGGCCTCACCAAAGAGGTAGTAGGCCGACATGTTCATACAGATTGCCTTACCGGTATCAGATACGTTCTCGAGTTGGTGTGGACGCGCCACTGATCAACAATGCTTGGGCTAAGTTTTATGAAGTACTGTCGACATTCGGGCCATCGCTTCTTGGTCCTGAAGAGCAAGATTCCGCCACCCTCCGGACCATGCACCTCTGCGAGTGCCCTGGCGGCTTCGTCGCAGCTCTCAACGTTTATCTGTGTAATCACCGCTGCGTAGCTTGTGAAGGTGATTTGCTCAGCCCTTACGAGACCGAGGGCTGACTGGAAGTGGATGGGAGCCTCGTTGAACCCTTACTATGAGGGGAACGACCTCGAGCAAATGGTCGACGATGACGCCTTATATCGCAGGACACAGGACCGCTGGTAGACTTTGGTCTCCATCAGGCTTATCACTTCCCTCAGGTGGACGGGCCCAGATGGTTCCGGAAATATTCTCCAAGCAGGTGCTGCCCAAGACTTGTGGAGATGGTGAGATTTCCCTCTCAACCATCCGAGTAGCCAATAGTGATGTCCAGGTATAGTTGTAGGGCACCTGAAGGAAAGTGTCAACTGGTTACGGCTGATGGTAGCATGGACGTACAGTATGCCCCTAATAAGTAGGCCTTTGGCGAAGCAGACTCTTTGAATCAACTAATAGTATAGGCAAGAGAGTCTCTGCCTTCCCCTTATTGTTCGAGAACTTATTCTGGCCATTGGACTGCTGGGTGCCGGTGGCTCCTGTGTTATGAAGGCGTATTCCCTCCTTGATGACTCTACTGTTGCTGCACTGTGTTTGGCTGGCTCCATGTTCGACAAGATCGAGATAGTGAAGCCAGCGGCAAGCAAGCCTGCTAACAGTGAGACGTAGGGGCTCTGTCGCTGTTTAGTTGGCAATGTTGTGTCCATAGGTACTGGGTTTGTCTGGGCTTCCGTGGCCTGGCCAAAGATGATGCGAAATGGCTAAAGGGTTTCCTTGGTCTTCAAGGTACGGCCACGTGACTCACGCTCGCATATCCAGCGTGTCCAGACCCCACGAGGGAGCTCCAGCTTCCGTCTTGCCCTGGTAAAGGTCTTGGTGAGTTTATCGTTGCGGCCCAGCAGGCTGCGGTATCGCTGGCAAGTCGGCAGGCATCGGCGATTGAAGGCAAGTTGGCGAGGTGGCGAGATGTCGAGGACTCGGACCCTCATCCCTACACGAAGAGACGGAAGACATCCTCGAGTTCCATCGCCGAGTACGTCTCTAAGCTCCTACCGGACAAGTGTGACCTGAGATCGGTGAAGCCCCTGTTGTCGTCCGACACTGCTGGTCGACTTGGAGGTGTGGACAGCAGGAGGGTCAGTCGTGGCACCGTTACTGATAGGGTTCATGCTCATGACGAGGACGTGGCCCTTGTGGGTCTCCGAAAAAAACTACCGAGCGGCGCTGCTTTCACCTTGACCAGCGTGGACGAACGGTCCACTGGAGCTCCACGGCCCACTGTTTCACCCTCTACAGAGTGGCCTGAGCTGATTCTGACAACACAACAGATCTCTGATTGCCCAGGGGCCTACAGGAGGATGACGGGCTTCGATTCCCACAACAACCGCAAGATTCCCACGTCAAGCTCAGTGGTCTACAGTCCTCTGGTTTGGAATGCAAAAGAGCTTAAAGATCTCGTCCGAAAGAGGCTTATACGGTTCGATAAGTTTCCAACGATCCCGCCAAGAGCGATTGGTGACGCCGTGACGTGCTCTCTAACTTTGGAGGAATGCAGGCGAACGACAGTGTCGGAACTCCTCAGAGAACATGTGGGCATCGATCCGGACCATGTCTCTACTTGGGACTCTGCATCCCACCCCGCTCCCGCAGCTGGCACTGCTCACGTCAGCGTGAGGGCGTTGCGCGATCCGACGATCTTTGTCGATCCGTTTTATAGTCAGTTCGATCCCGCGGCCCGGAAAGTGTTGCTGGAGTCGGCAATTGAAGGCATTGAAGCTCTTGCCATGGACCACTCGAGCGTACTGTTGCTAGAGATTGGGGCCGCCCCAGTGGTGGCCGTGTGGGTCGGCAGTGTAGTGTTTCGCCTTGGTCAGTTATTCCACAAGGTGAAACTTGTCCAGCCGTCTTCAGGTGAGGAATCGGGGAAGATCCTGTGGAGCAGAACTCTTGCTCCCGCGTCAGATACCTCTGTACTGAGGAGCAGCAGCTGGCTTGTGTGTATCGGTCGGCTCACCGGCGGTCGAGCAAAGTCGAGCTTGAGGGCTCTGCGGGATAGCCTGGCCGCTGGGGATGTTTCCACGCCATTGGCCCCGATGACTTGCACACTGTAATACCGAACTTCTGACCCGTCTTCTGACGATCCAGAATTAATCTCCTAAGGTACTCCACGTTTCGTCAGTGGCTCGGGGATGTCAACGAGACCTGCCTTAGAAACCAGGCCAGGTAGGCATCCCCCATCTATGCGCGTCCCTCACCTTCACTCAGGTATTGGCTCACATCGCCAATCGAGGCTACTTCCCGTACGGTGGCCTTGGGGTACCTTGCCGAGCAAGGATTGAAGCGGTTCACCTTCGAGAACGCTAAAACAACCTTTGTCGGCGTCTTCTTCGGCACCTTCGACCCGATCCACGAGAACCACTGGGCAGTCGTCGAGCACGCGTTGTCTAATGGTCTGGTGTCTTCTGTCATACTGGTTGCGAATGCTGAGAACAACCCTTCCAAGCCGAAAGCCTCCGCCCTTGCCACCCGACAGGAACTGCTTCGAGAACGCGTCATCGCCTCAGACGTAGGCGATAGAGTGTCAGTCGCGTCAGGTTACTCGAGGAACAGCCAACGCTGGGCCGACCGAGAGGCCTTGGCGCATGCCCTTGTCGGGGATATGGCTGCCAAGACCACTGACATACTTGTGCCGATGATATTATGCGGAGAGGATTCCTTCATGAAGGCTTTAAAGGGGAGTACACGAGATAAGACCACACGCCATTTCATTGGGCTTGCCGATCTTGACACCAGCATTCTGGTGTTCCCGAGGTCACAGAACACCGAACCCCTAAAGGCTGCTGTTGAAGAGGTTCCTCCAAGAATCCGTCGAAAAGTAGGTGAAGCTTTCCCTTGCCCTTTGCGAATTGTTGACCTTTATAGGTGTCGGTGGCGGAAGACTATTCAGATCCTTACCCAGCGTTGTCTTCAACTCGGATAAGATCTGCCATAGCTGCGGCGCCGGAAGGAGGGGTGACTGGTATGAACCCTCAGCTACTTGATTTTATACGAGAGCGAAAGCTTTATCAACACTAGTGTCTACTGCCACTTTTCGTTGAGTTGGTCAATTCTCAGCTGTATCAAGAATTCACCACTCGGACGATCTTTCCGCTAAGCACAAATTGCCATTCGGGTCCCACCTGTCCGAAACATGACCTCGTATGGAGATGACGAGTCCCCAATAAGGCCGAGACGAATCGGTTTACTCTACACACCGACTCCTACACTCGTCCTCGAGTTCGCTAAATTGAACGGGAAATTGTATCACAGGCGGATGCCTCTGCCGAGGCTTGATGCCCAGTCTGATCCCGAAGAAATAGTTCAGAGATTGAGGAAGCGGTTCCGAGACTATCTACCGCGACACCTGATATCTGATGAGCAGGTAAATTGTTGCGTAACAGTATTCGATTTCGGTGTGATAGTTGCTTGGATTGGTGAGAAGGTTGAGAGATGGAGCTCCTCGAAGCGGGAAAGAGCAACAGATAGAATCAGAGGAGAGAGACCTGAATAAACTCGGAGATGATAAACTACAAAAAGTTAAGGCGCAGATGGAAGTTACTTTTAAGCAGAATCAGGTTAGGCGTCACGAGTCCGTGAACTGGCCATGTCTGTTTTGTCAGGTTCGACCAGATGACCCTGAATTCGTGTATGACATTGAGGTCTCCTTTGATGGAGGGGCAGAGGGTGGAAAAGTGAATGATTGGGATGAGTGGAGCGAAGCAGAAGAAGTCATACTATGGCTGAGATATAGTTGAGTTGAGAGTTTTCGAAGAAGTCGCTACCCGGATTTGAACCGGGGTTGTCACGGCCACAACGTGACGTCCTAACCACTAGACGATAGCGACTTGAACTTGAAAGCCGTTATCCCTGCTTTTACACATACGGTTGCGAAAGAATCATTACAGTCGGAAAACCTGTCCGCTGGCATCCAGCAAGTCTTCCAGCCTCACAGAAATTCATTCCTCGAGGGTCAAAAACTGTTCCTAACGCGAAAATAGTACAAGAAGAATTCGACAGAAGAGGTGTTCCTAGAAACAGGCAGAAAACATCGAACGCATTCTTCCTGGGAACATCAGATGTTCCTCTATGAGCCCCCATGCTATCGCACACTAGTACGGCACTCAAGCAGATACTTGCCAGAAACACATCACTTCAAAAACATGCCTCATTTCTTAGCAGTAGCACGTTGCATCTCTGGTACAGGATGAATGTCACTAGAATAAGAAAGGCCAGTATTAGGTGGAGATGGTCGATGATGGGACTGTCGATGGTCTCTTATGGCGCTATCCTCCATTGCCTTGTCGTGGATGTATCTAACATTAATAATATTTTAACTACATCTTACACCATGCGACCTACCCTAATTTCGTCCGCAGCACCACAACTTGTTCGTCCTTCTGATCATCTGTCAGCTTGCTCCAAAAGCAATCATGGACCACAACAGAGTAGATGCCGAAATGTCGCATAAGCCTAAGCTTGTGGGCCACCACACCCGACACCTGTTCTGCAACAATCAACAGCCTCACTACACCACGCCAACCTTAGGAGTGTCCGGTGCTATAGGATGCAGGTAGTCGTATTCGAATGCGATGCCTGGATTCAGTTTATGTCCGGCAAATATAGTGTGCTGCTCGTCATCTAAGGTCGGTCATCTTTCACCATTCCCGAAGAGAGTTGCGTCACCTGGGCGCCCGACACTGCAGTTGATGAGGGCCTGGGTGTTGGTGCGCTTGAATGCTGCATCGACATCGAGCTGCAGCCTTTCTGATCCCTGTGGTTGAGCTGGCAATAATATCTAACTCAACTCATCCGACCATCAATGCTCCTTATGGCAGTACATTCCTCAGCCAGGTAGTATGCAGCTTGAGCTGTATGTCCATAGGAACTGCCTTCTTCGCAGGTATCTCCGCCTCAGGCTTCTCCACATCCAAGGAGTACAATGTCATGTATATGTGGTAACCAGCCCACCCTGTACAGCACCCGTCCCCGATAGGGAGTCTCTCTCTGTACCTTACCCATATTCTCGGCGATGCTTTCACTCGTTATGCCACTACAGGCATTGGCAAGGAACACCGGCAGCACGAGCTCCCCAGCTGGGCCCTTCAGATCGTACCTACCCGACGCATGTAACCATACAGGCCTTAGAAGTGCTGCCTTCCTTACAAGCCATGAAGCGTCATGGCATAGGCGAGCTGCGCCCAGTCATGGATGGAGCCAGCCTCAGGCATGCTACCGTATCGAACGTAGGCCTCCGTGATTACCCTATCTAATAGGCCAGTAAAGTCCTTATTATAACACTCGTAGACCACCATTAGGTCCTTTGAATCTGAGCATCCCTACTTCACCATACACCAGCTTAAAAGGTACGTTTTCTGTCATCCCCGCCTCTGAAGGAATTGAAGCGGTTTTCGCCTTGGCTATCACCAAGTCCAAGGACGGCCATGCTGTGAGCTGCATTTGCCAGTGCTTCTAACCTGTACTGTGTATAGTTACCTACCAACACGGTTTTCCCTACACACACCAATAGGCTACTCTCTATGCCTTGTAACAGTATAGGGACCAAGGCCGGAGGGCGGTAGTGGAGGCAAGCTAAGGCATAGAGGAGGCCAAGGTGATCACGAGGCCGAATCTGAAGCTATATGATAACGAGGGTTTAAGACGGATAGTGCTACTTTATCAGCCCCACTGACGAGGTCTGATGCCAAGAAACGGAACATTTTGGTTGCGGTTAAGGTTTGGCGATCCCGAACAGACCAGAAAGAATGCCAATCAAAGCAGTAGCCGAGGCAGACCATACACCTAACACCATTGAATTAACCCTATATAAGGTTCAGTTGTACACTACCGCACTAAGAACTCCATAGAAGGGTAGTCTTCACGCTTTTGGTACTGCTTATACAGGCCAAGTACCTTCGCCACATCCACGGCCTATCCAGCATCTACCCGCTGGTACTACCCTGGCTGGATTCCCTCCCTTCCGCATGGTCTTATGTAAGCGCTTAAGAAAGAACTCCGACATCCCTCCTGGTGGTATCATTTGATATATCCTATCGAACAGTGGTTCGACTAATACCATTCTAACCCACAGCTACCGTGTGAGGTCCATCTTTTTAAGCTCCTTAGGTAGCATCGTATCCAACACCGACTGCTGTGTCATATTGGTCCGTGGTGCCACGTACGGTCCAGAAAGACCTGATCACCTTCGCTGAACCACAGCCTTCTGAACCCCCAGTGATAGTACCAGCCAGTTGTGTGGGATCCTTGGGCTCCACATACCCATATGCCCGACTTGATGTCCGCAGGAAAGGCCTCGATCCGAGCCGGCATCCGAGCCGATGCTGTCGCCACATTTAAGTGAGGGAGGACGGCTATAGTGGTCGACGGGTGAGTAACTTGAACGCTAGGCCCGGGGGTAGCACGAAACGGTGGAATTGGACAGCTGTGGTTGTTGCTATTTATGCTAGGCTGCTTTACAAGCACCAAAATTACAGTGGGAATATAGGCCACTTAAGGAACTAGGAGGAACTCATCACAACTCAACCTCTGTGGAGAAGTTGAAGGCAGGAGAGGTGCCCATATCGCCAGAGACGTCTCCATTGAAGTACTTGCTGTACAACACTTGAGCTACTCGGCTCCATGCAAAGACGACTGCTATGAAGCAGATGACCTACCAACGGCGGTGACACTTGACCAGGCGAATGCGTCGATGTTATTACAATGGGGATGAAGAACAAGTAGACCCACCAAGGAAGAGTCGCCTCGTTTTGTTTATCCATAAAAGCCTTTCGCTCCGAGCAATCCTTGTCAAGGAAGTACCTGTCCGACAACATTCATCAACAGCAAGCATCTGTGAAGTCGTCGAGCTTACTCGGGGAAGCATATCTCACCAAGGAGGTCAGCAGTGTCGGGAGACAGTGTAACGGAGACAGCCTGAATCCGTGGGTATTCGAAGTGTTGCAGATGTAAATCGTACCACAAACGAGAGTACACAGCCAGCCTCACGGAACGGGGAGCAGGTGTCCTCCGCTGATGTAGCGCCGTTCAAATCGATATCCATTTTGATCTCTACATCCCCTTTCTCATTAGTCTGTTATCAGCAATAGGCATGCTACTGGGCTCGAGGGTTTACTTCTTTCATATATTTCTCCCACTCCTCTTTGTGACCAGCTTCCTTCCTCTCCAGCATGTGACGGAACCTCTGCATTTTCCGCTCCTGCAATCCCTTCGACACCGAAGCCTGTATGGCGTCTACGAACCCCTGTAAATCAGTGCCTGCCCTAGAATGCTGCCGGACCCGAGGATCGAACCTAGGACCTACCAACATCCGCAATCTCTCCATCATAGAAGAGTTCCAAGCGGACACCGTCGTCGCTGTCCTGGACGCGCATCAGACGGACATCGGCCAGCACAAAATCATGATTATTAAATTCGAAGGTCATCCGAGGCTTCGCATCCTCGTAGATGGGGCACCCAGCGGCTGACCTGTCCAAGTAGGTGAATGCCGGTGGTGGTGGTGCCTATAAGCCTCCTATTACTTCCACTTGGCTAGAGACTGCTCCTTCGGTGAGGCCCCTTTTGGTGCTTCATACACTTTAGGGACAAAGCTGGATGAATGGGGATTGGTTGTTTCGAGGGAAGCCATTGACGATATATAATACTATTCAATGCTACTGCTGCAAAAGTTTCATCTACTCTTCATTAAATCCATTCTGGGATGCAGATTCGATTTTAGCAACGCATTTTAAGTGTAAAGAGCATTTCTGGCTGAACTTCAAAACAGGTCACCCTCTCCTCGAAAATTCGTTGATAAGCTTCGCTCCGTCGTAAAGCTTTTCTCGCCCGCCGGCAGCATCCTCGGCTGTTTCTGTCGAAAGGTCCTAGTTGAGGATACCGCCAAGATCGGTACTGTTGTTAGCTGTTAGGTTAGCTGATATGATGAAGGGGTACGCCCTCTCAATAGCAATCGATAGGTTAAGTTTCACGAATCGGGTCTGCCTTTTCCTTCGTCTCCTAGGCTAAGCTCTTCTCGGTTGCGGCGGTTCCCTACAGTATTGTGCATTCCTAGCTCGTTTGGTTTCGTATAGTGCACTCTACCTGCCTTAGATTGCCTCTGCCTACCGTAGGTAGATCTTGAGTCCAAAGCCATCGTCAGTGCTGCTGTCTCCTAGCTTGTGTCGCACAGTCGCCTCCGTCATCCCGATGCTGTTCGTGGCTTGTGCTCTCTATCGTAGTTAATGTAACGAAGGCCATTGAATCCATGCCTTTGGTTCTCGCAAGCTCCCATGATACCCCCCAAAACTCTACTGGTAAACCTGCCGTCACGGCCAACGGTGCCTCTGGTCAACCCCCTTCGACCACCGCTGTGTCCTTCCCGAGCCATGTCCAACTTAGTGGTGCCACTGGTTGCTACGCCAATGACATCAATGGAAGCTACGTACTACAGTCATCCTCCACTATCGATAATATGGACAAGAAATGGCAATTTCGTTATACCAAGACTACCAGTGATGCGGGGAAGTCTGTAGGGGGTAAAAAAATAATGTGTTATGGTGAGGGTGTCCCTGAGCTAGGCACCTCTCCAAAGGGTGCTGATGACTGCAGCAGCAGCGGCGGCCTAGCTGGCTGGGTTGTAGGATGGCTGGATGGGGACTCTTCTGAGGGTAGCTTTTTCGTTGTGGCTCGGTGCGTTAAACCTGTTAACAAGTCGGATTGTGAGTTTAGATGGGAGATTAAAGACGATAATGGCAAGTTCAATTCTATTGAGACTATGGACGCCCGTCTAGTCATGGCTTCCTCCTCGTCCACCACCACTACAGCAGTAGCCGTTTCGGCTGGCAGCTCTCCAACAGCAGTAGATGCCACAGCACTCATCAAGAAGCAGCTTCATATCGGCAGCCCCACCAAGAAGCCCGTGGATAAGTCAACGAAGGAGCAACAGAAGATTTCCCTTACCAATTTGCTCGCTAATGCTCAAGCTCAGATGGAGGCTGCTACCGCCAGTGGCAATGTGGCCACGAGCGACAGTAGTGAGAAATCATCTAAGTAAGCTACAACTCCAACAACTATACGCTATATGTTTATTATTATCGTAGGCACTCTTCTAGGAATGGCAAGCCACGTCATCCGACAACACCCTTGTCTGCTGACGCTCCTGCATTTGTCCCATGCCAATCGTCTTTGTCCGCATCTGCCCCGCCGTTTGTACCCCATCAAAGCCAACAGAAGATGTCTGCTCAGTCACCCATCCAGTCGAAGGCATTTGGTACCAACAGCAGTAGTATTGAACAACTCTTTAGAAATGCCCATCTCCAACAGGGAGTTCGTGTCAACGCCCAACTCCGCAAGGTTAGCTGGAATCTTGGTGCAGTCCGTGACCAACTGAAGACTATTGCTCCTGGTGAAGGCTTGGTCAGCGCAACCTTTCGGTTACCTCTTGACGACTTCACTCCTGGTCCACCAATGAAGTTCAAGTTCTTCCCTTTCGGCATTTCTGGCAAATCCGCGCCCGGTTGTGTTGCCGTTGAGCTCGACTGCCCCCAGGGAGCTCGTATGAAGTTCCGCATCAGCATCGGTGGTGTTTGCAGCGGTACTAAGGTCCTCATGGGCAACGCTTACTATGTTGATTTCGATGCTGCCAAGCTGAGCACCGATAAGGGTGAAGCACCTCATGATAGTGGTGTAGTACAAGCCATCAAATTCGATGAATTGGTGGTTGCATTGGAGCTAATAGATTGGCTCCAATAGAGGTAAATCTTTATGTGAAAGTCATCCTACTTATAAGTAGATTTTGACTATGATGATATTAACTCCACTGGTCTTGTAGTAGTTTAATAGCGCTAGAGCAGTCGGTGGTGGTTGTGGTGGTGGTGGTGTTGGCTATATTTGTAAGATGACCCTGAAGCTACTGCTGCTGCTGTTGCTCCGCTGCTTAACACCTTATAAATGATCCCTATCGAGTAACTGCCAATCCCCAGCTACTCCTCCTTTATAACTTAGTAGATGATATGCGTATTGATGTTGAAAAGCAGTGGCAGTTTGCCGGCTAAGACACAAGTCATCACAAGTGTGTTGTTCTATTGTCCACCGTCCTATACGTCTGGTTGTTGCTGCTACTATGCTATAACAGCTGCTGCTTCTATTGACGTCGTTATCATCTTAGTAGTATGCGAGGAAGAATAATGTTCCGGGATTTCCGGCAGCAGCAAGACCTACTGGTGTTTGAGTAGTGATAATATTTCTCGCGATAATTTCCTGTATCCCTATATGAGTCAAGATGTTGATGACAAGATTGAAAAAGTATGTTTTTGTCCGTAGCATTGAAATGTCATCTCTTGCCTTCTCGTGCGTTACCAACAGATGGTAGTTATTACTGTGTTTTCAACGCCCGTGTAACTCCTTGACAGCGGTTATTGAAGCGTGGTTGTGAACCTCCGTTTTGGTTGCGATCAGCATCGTATCCAGTGATCTTCATTACTGCTAATAATAACCATTACTGGCCAGGAGTGTATTCAGAGTTTATGAGTGTGACTTGGTTGGATATCGCATCGCGTGGCTAGTGGTGCTATCATGCGACCCTAGCTGCCTTTTTCATAAGTCATCAATGGTTACAAATGGATGATGTTGCGTTGGAAAGTTCTGTGTAGAGGAGGCTTACTTGTGTTATACTTCAACTTGGTCGATTTAAAACGCCCTGTGGGGAGTGAGAAACCCTGGTGATGCTATACTCTGTACTTCGTTAATAGTACAGTAATGTTACATTTCGTTTTGTAGGGGTACTATCGGATGTGCATGGGACAATAATGGGATATGACCAATCATCAAGTAACGAATCTCACACGAGCTAGGATTGACATGAAGCAGTACAGTAGATTGAGTCGGCACGGTCGGATACAGCACAACGTTTTTGAAAGGCTCCCGTCTGGAATAACGGATCTTGAGTCACCTACATGGGTTGCATTGACAGAATCCGAGCAGTGTCTTGAAACCGTCAGCGGCAGAGTGGTTTAGTACATCTAACCGATAAACTTCCTCGGAGGAAGCGGGGTTTAAGCGATTCAACCTGTTGTGTGCTAGAAGGTCCGCACTTTCTCATGGATGATAGCCAGTAGGTGTAGGTTACTGAATAGCGGAAAGTTCTCCTGTTCTGCTACATCACAATATTTGTTATTTCCATTGAGCTATTCTTTCTCCCGACTCGGTCGATATTCACGCACTGCCAATGCAACAATGGTCACAATGGTCACCAGTTGATAGTGATTCAGCAATTCCGGCAACCGATAGCACTGATTGACTGTAAAAAGTGGAAGAAGAAGCAAAAACACTATCCAGTGGCAACAGTAATAGTTTGCATCTCAGTATAAGCAATTAGATCGGCATCCGAGTAGTCTCCCTCTCGACCAAGTCCAGAATCCTTGAAACCTCCGCCGGGCTCGTCATAGTCCCCTCCTGAACAACCAGTGAACCAAATATGTGAAGAGTACGCATAGGGCCCTTTCATGTTGAAATTTGAGAGGAACTCCTTATTGGAAGGAATTTCTTACTCGGTCCGTGACTGTTGATATGAACGACTCCAGCAAGGATCTGTTCAGCTACTCGATTGAGCATGGTACTGTCACTCCCCCACACTGATGCCGATAATCCATAAGGGGTTCCATTAGCACGAGAAATAACTTCACTCTCGTCCGTATACCTGTTTACAGTCATCTTAACAACTAAGTAATACGCTGACTTCATTATCGGCACGACTGGCCCAAACTGCTCTTCATCCACTAGACGGACTCCATCAGTAATGCCGGTGACGATAGCGGGAGCCATGAAGAACCTTAGAAGGATACGGGTGGATTCGCTTTCGAGAGTAATGCCTACCCATTCTTGGGAAGATTCGCGTGCAGTTCTCCCTGGACCACGCAGCCTCCATGACTGATAGCATCTGCGACCAACTCTCGGACTCTGTTGTATTGCATCTCATTATTAATAGGACCATACCTGATATATCACAATGGTTAAGGCCTGGACGTCAAAGGAAACGTTTCTCACTTAACGTTTGGGTCCATTCCATCACCCACAAGGCTGCTGAGCTTCTTTACTTCGATCGATGCTGCTTCAACGAACTTCTCGTAAAGTGAGGCGTGTACATAGATACGCTTGATGGCACTGCAAACCTACATACGAGAACTGGCAGCTTCAAGAAACTATAAGTCAGACCTGTCCAGAGTTCATGAATGCTGCCCTCAGTATTGGGGTCACGACTTGTGTAATGTCGGCGTCGGCCAAAACAATTGCCGGATCATTTCCACCCAGTTCCAAAGTGCATCTTGTCAGGTCATTCACGGAGCTGGCCAACACGCTTTTACCTAAACTTGAGCTCCTAGGACAAATAGATCAATAGAGCGGCTCGACAATTGAATATTGTACTGAACGAGTGACGTTTGACATCAGCGCATCACGATTGAGGTTTTTAGTCAGTCAGGTGTGACACTGTCTTTCCTACCCGTCTTGACACTTCCTGTAAATGACACCTTGCGAATACCAGAGTGGCGTACCAAGTAGTCTCCAACGTTGAACTCACCCTGCGGGAAAGATAATAGACGGAAGACGAATAATGCAGCTTACAGGAGAGTCAGATCCAGTGACAACTTGTATAACACCTGGCGGCACAATATCGCCCAAGATTTCCCCCAGACGAAGGGCAGTTATCGGGGTTTGAGGTGATGGCTTGATGATCACTGGATTACCGAAAGCCATGGCCCGTGCCGCCTGGACTGAAACGAAGCAACGTACTGCTCGGCCTTGGTAATGGCCGTTATGAGAACTACAGGCTGCAATTCCGAGAGGAAAATTCCAAGGCACTATGACGGCGACCGGGCCGACCGGGCGGTGGCGGACCTCGACCCTGTAATCTTCGTCACTATACAGGACTTTGGTAGGTATCGATATCTGATAATCAAGCCACCCTGGATTTGTTAACGAATCGGCGACGCGCTCTCTGGCCTACACTTGTTGCTCTCTTGAAACAGTCTGCTGCCCATTCAACCTCTTCCTGAGCGGAAGATATAGGCTTTCCCTGCTCTTTACATAACAACTCTGACAATTCAGCAAATCTATTCGTAATTATCTCCGAGCAGGCCAACAAGGTTGGGTGTCTCTCTTCCTGACAGCATGCCCGCTATCTTTGACAACCGAGACGCATTTCACTTTCTTCGTGCAACTGAACGTCTCGAATGCGGCTTGAGCGGCCGCAACAGCGCTGTCGACTTGTTCGGGGGTAGCTTGCGGAACCTAGTCGGTAAAGGTAACATAATAACGGACATACTGCTTGAAGGGAACGAGAAGCCCACCCACCTCTGCTAGTAGTTCTCCGTTAGCTGGGTTGTACTTCGGAAAGTGCTGCGCAGTCGATATATGTTTTCCTCCGTTACTCATGCGATAGACCATGCTCATATGTTTGGGTAAAAAACAAATGTTCTCCCTACTCTACATATTATCGTACTGTACCGCTCAGAGTTCCAAGCTGACCTCTGTTCCTGTTGGGATACAACAGTTGCAGCGTCCCACTGGTGAGCACGCTGTGCTGCACGCACAACCCGACTCCAAGGAGAAAGGTCCTTAACGATGTATCGCATTTGAACCCAGTGACAAAATCAGATCGACGAAAGCAGCTAGGAGAAAGACTTCAAACGAGCTGGTAGGTCAACTCAATATAGCGCCCTTCAGGAGAACGTCGATTAACTCCGCGACAGGTGCTCGTTGAGCGCCGTGCGCTCCATTGTTCGTGCGCGCGAAGCAGAAAGTGACGATCGTGGGAAGGTGTAACCAACCCCAACAGCACGGATTCCATGTCATGGAATAAACCAAAGTGTAAATCTGCGGAAATCTGTGGTCCTGGATTCTTCAGGGAAGACATGAATGAAAGATCACTCCCAGTTGCAGCAAATCATGTCGATCCTTTATCTATAAATTGACCTTTAAAGGTCTGAGCCCGACAAGCCATTAAAATATAACCGTAAATATAGACCAATAACCTTCGGGAGTTAGATACCACTCCTGATTCGAGATGAGAAGGAGGACTCAAGTTAAGGTGAGGCTTGAGGGACTGAAAGCGTACATGCATTGTGCGTGGCTGCATATGAGCACCGTGCGCGAGTGCAATCGATATTCGTGTGTCTAAAGTTCGGATCCCGCAATTCTTCCATTCTCGAGCCCTGTCCGATGAGGCGTCAAGCAAGGATAATACGCTCAATGATACCTGCCCAAACGGGTGGCAGTGGGTGGGGAAAAATCAACCGTGATACAACTAACCGAAGTCAAACATATTTACTGGGTTGTATCAAAACTACACACGGACACCCTCAAGTAAGCAGAATAGGACCGTATTCTAATTCATCTTGCCCTCTCATCAACTTCCTGCGCACATGTCGCCTCGATCTTAAACTCTCAAGCCAGGGCGCCTTGCTTCTCCATTCAAGCTTCTCGGCTCCATTGATGGTAACCTTAAGTCCCACCCGCAGTCGTTAACTCGACTCTTCCGCCCTTGGCATGCGTAAAAGAGAATCATTGAGCGAATATGTTTCCTGTACACAATCGACATACAATTGCAACCAGTGAGCAGGATTCCCCAGCCAAGCGTAAAACAGATCATTCAATGATCATCATTGTTCGACTGTCGAACTTCGACACCATATCGTGTCCCGCTAACTGTCTTTTCCATGAATTATGAACTATCACAAATGGAAATATCTGCTGTGTGTAAGCTTCCCATACAGTAGTAAAGTACTTCAGATATGGAATATCGTGACTGATGTAATCTTCCCTGATGATGTTAGAGTCTAGTATGACGCCGGCAGCCTCGATGGCCGTCCTTCTCGCCGTCTGTGCAACTCGCGGGCGATAGAATAAATCCGTGTTTATAACGCATCTCACTCACCCTGGCTTGAAAAAATTCAACTACAACCCACGATTTGCAATAATACTATGCGTCTTGGAAAGCTTACCGCTGGACTCATGGCATGGCAACAGCTATAGTTTGCATCTCAGTATAGGCAAGGAGATCGGCATCCGAGTAGTCGCCCTCTCGACCAAGTCCAGAGTCCTTGAATCCACCGAAAGGATTATCATAATTCGCTCCTGAACAGTCAATGAATAAACCAGTAGAAACAGGACGCGAAGGGTCATTTGATATTGGATGATCCAATTTGGATCATGAGAGGAACTCCTTATTGGGAGGAATCTCTTACTCGGTCCGTGACTGTTGATATGAACGACTCCAGCAAGGATCTGTTCAGCTACTCGATTGAGCATGGTACTGTCACTCCCCCACACTGATGCCGATAATCCATAAGGGGTTCCATTAGCACGAGAAATAACTTCACTCTCGTCCGTGTACCTGTTTACAGTCATCTTAACAACTAAGTAATACGCTGACTTCATTATCGGCACGACTGGCCCAAACTGCTCTTCATCCACTAGACGGACTCCATCAGTAATGCCGGTGACGATAGCGGGAGCCATGAAGAACCTTAGAGGGATACGAGCGGATTCGCTTTCGAGAGTAATGCCTACCCATTCTTGGGAAGATTCGCGTGCAGTTCTCCCTGGACCACGCAGCCTCCATGACTGGTAGCATCTGCGACCAACTCTCGGACCCTGTTGTATTGCATCTCATTATTAATAGGACCATACCTGATATATCACAATGGTTAAGGCCTAGACGCCAAAGGAAACGTTTCTCACTTAACGTTTGGGTCCATTCCATCACCCACAAGACTGCTGAGCTTCTTTACTTCAATCGATGCTGCTTCAACGAACTTCTCGTAAATTGCAGCATGCACATAGATACGCTTGATGGCACTGCAAACCTACATACAAGAACTAGAGTCAGAACTGACCTTCAGGAGACTGTAAGTCGACCTGTCCAGAGTTCATGAATGCTGCCCTCAGTATTGGGGTCACGACTTGTGTAACGTCGGCGTCGGCCAAAACAATTGCCGGATCATTTCCACCCAGTTCCAAAGTGCATCTTGTCAGGTCATTCACGGAGCTGGCCAACACGCTTTTACCTAAACTTGAGCTCCTAGGACAAATAGATTAATAGAGCGGCTCGACAATTGAATATTGTACTGAACGAGTGACGTTTGACATCAGCGCATCACGATTGAGGTTTTTAGTCAGTCAGGTGTGACACTGTCTTTCCTACCCGTCTTGACACTTCCTGTAAATGACACCTTGCGAATACCAGAGTGGCGTACCAAGTAGTCTCCAACGTTGAACTCACCCTGCGGGAAAGATAATAGACGGAAGACGAATAATGCAGCTCACCGGAGAGTCAGATCCAGTGACAACTTGTATAACACCTGGCGGCACAATATCGCCCAAGATTTCCCCCAGACGAAGGGCAGTTATCGGGGTTTGAGGTGATGGCTTGATGATCACTGGATTACCGAAAGCCAACGCCTTTGCCGCCCTTGCTGACATTAGGAGAGCCCATCATTCCGAGCCGTCGCTTGCATGATGATTACAAGCAGCGATTCCGAGGGGAAAATTCCAAGGCACTATCGCGGCTACTGGACCGACCGGTCGATGGCGAACTTCTACTCTGCAGGAACCATCTTCGTGAAGGAGCTTGATCGGGATCGGTATCTGACAAATGTTTCTCATTCTCATGCGCCTGACATAACTAGCAATCAATAGCTATGTCGTCGAATTCGGGAACCTGTTTTGAGCCTACCCTCGCAGCTTTCTTAAAGCAGCTGGCCGCCCATTCGACTTCTTTGCTTGCGTTAGACAGCGGCTTTCCTTGCTCATTGCATAGCAGCTCTGCCAACTCAGTGAAGTGGGCCATAATGGCCTCAGAACAAGCCAGAAGTAGGGGGATCCGTTCATCCTGACGGCATGCATGTTACAAATCACAACAGTCAAAAATTATTTGCTTTTTTTGTATGGCCAAACGTCTTGAACGCCTCTTGAGCGGCCGCCACTGCAGCGTCAATTTGCTTAGGAGTCGCTTCCGGAATCTGATTATTTATAGTAACTCAGGTTTTGGGGAAAATGAGAGTATGACTTACATTCCCGAGCATATTTCCATTGGCCGGGTTGTGCTTTGGAAAGTACCGAGTCGTAGACCCCAGCTTCCCTCCAATGAGCACACGATAGGTCTTGCTCATTATGCTCGAAGTGAAATGATAGAATTAACCTACCCTACCCGTTGCAGGACAAATTTATCATCAACTCAACAAATGACAACCGGGCTTGGAAAACATATCATCAATAATACGACGAGAGCCCAAGTTGAGAAGCACCGAGCAATGGCGTCACTTATCGCGAATAGGGACGGTTCCAAAGGATCGATGAGTATCCTAGTGATGCCTCACCGAACCAATTGCGAAACCATAGTTAAGCAAAACCTTAAGGCGGCGGCTTTTCTATGGTATAGTGAAACTTTTGCATTGCGGAATTTGCAGAAAAATTGTTATTATAGCTGCCGCCGGCGCGATTTTGCGCGCGCTTCGGAACCTAGAATGTAGGCGTGCCGCTCAATACATCCGTTGCCTCCCGACCATTCAGGCATAGCGTTAGCCGATCGAGAAGCCCACAAGCACCGGAGATGCTGGCAATAATCACTTACTAAAATTAGCAAGTTAAGAGCGAGATCTCCTGCTGACAACCATGTTACTTGTTGTTTGACGCTTGCTCTCATTTGTACTTGCGTGCAGGGCGCACTTCCCGGTCAATTCCTAACTACCGATTGTTACCGTATTCGGCATACATTAGTGTAGCAACAACATAGTATTCGGCAAATACCGTCCCATTAGCCGGATACTCCGACATATGCTTGTGGCGTAAGAAGGCCTACACATTACGGTCCCGGTTCCCCGAAAACTCTTGTGCTCTGAAGGTTGTTGCCATATCGTAAGGATTGTTCGATGCCCTTCCAAGACTTGCCCGTGATGGTCAAGCCTTTGAAGTCATCTTTATAGCCAACGAGCTGAGAGTCGACTAATGTCAGTCGCGGTAGCGGTTGATGAACTCTAAGAGATGATTCCTCGGCAAGGTGAAATACTTCGGTGACTTGTACACCACTTCAACTTTTTTAGCATACCATGCTAATACATCTTGGCAAATAGATGTCAATCAGAAAAACAATTACTCAGCTAATAGACACCAAACACCAAACATCTTAGTCAGCTCGTGAGTTGGCGATAAATTTGAATTTCAAATTCCGAAAAATCGGCGGCCACCGTAGAAGCCTGGAGCGGCTTCAGGCTTCAGTGAAGCCTAGCTGCCGGCAGCTAGCTAAATGTCGTATTGGATACTGCAAACTCAAGTTCTCTCAACCCGGAGCATTTAGTGTAAAACGCATTTGCTAGTATTGGATGGAATGGTATACGTCAGATGGTACTCAAAAGCCATAAGAATGAAGTGAGCAAGTGAGGCCAGCCTTTGTTAAGCCATTATATTATAGAATGATATATCTTCTACATCGTAATGTTGTTGCCTGGGGAAGAGACGACTCAGTCTGATAGATTTCCAATCCTCCATCCTGTCGAACGGTACAAACCAACTTGAGGGGACACGTGAGTTCGCCATACATCCTAAAATACACACATCACAGGGGAGCATTCCTAATCACATCAATCCTTACCATTGCAGCCTTAGTAAGAGAATTGCTTTTCTCTAATTCAAGCATCCTAGCTTTCTCCGTCATTCTCCTTAGACCAGTCGCTAAGCTCCGCACAGATTCACTGGTCTGTAAAGGATCATATCCGCCTTCAATTGAGGCGATAAGTAACGCATGAGGCAAAGACTTTCTCAACGTCAAGG